>NW_018922035.1:0-22580 GCF_002207925.1 Prunus avium | reverse complement strand
CCTGAGCTGTCAAAAGCCAGGTGGAGTGCTAAACGGCTAGAAAAGGTGGCTGACTCATATCCACCCGAAGTGTTATATCCGACGTGTAAATAACGTCTTGCGAACCAGCGGCAATTTTGACAGCAAGAAACAAAGACGGTATTTCAATTATCAAGAGTTCTTTAAGCCGTGTATAAAAGTGACGTTTTCAAGCTTCCATATGCTTTTCTCTTACCATATTTTCTTTGTTTATCATTTATTCTTTAATAAAATAATAATTTTATTTAACAGTTCAGGTGGAATAAGAAGTTGTCCATGATGTTAAATTGCCACATAGGCCATCAAATTCAAATTTGATGTTTTTTATTTGACACTTCCCTTGGAGATGCTCTAAAGAAGTCATGGAGGTATGCTTATTTTCAATTTTTTGATGACATCAAAGATAAGGTATCACTAGCAATTGCATTGAAATTGGCTCAGCTGCAAAGGATGTTTTGATTGGAAAAAAGAGCTCTGCATTTGGGCCCTGCCTCTTATTTGCTTTGTTTCAAGGTTGGCCTGGTTTCTCCTAGGCGTTGTTAGCCTGTGTAAGCTTTCATTGTGCTCTTATCATTAAAGTTTTGATGTACTTTAAAAAAAGAAAAAATTTAAAGAGTAAGGATTGCATGCAGAGAAAGGTCCAAACAAGTTTCGTTAACACTAGATACTTCCATAGTTCCATTAAAGTTTTTCAAAAGCTGAAGACTAAATAGTGCAAGAACTACTACAAAAAAAACATATCAGCGCTACAAATAACAAGTTCCATGCCAAGTAAATACAACGAAACATTAGTCACTTCAGGCATAGGACGCTACTGCCTATAAATCAGCAACAAACATCAACATGTTAGATAACAAGAACCGGGAGTGACTGCACATCAGGCATCAGGCACTTCAGGCAAACAACGTTACAGCCCTACAAATCTGCAACAACAGAAAATAAGAAAAGTGCTGCGTTAATCAATTGTCATGAGAACTTTTCCCAGTACTTCAGGAGTGCAACTGAGAGTTCCTCTTCCCTAAATGGAAGCTAAATTGGAAACGAAACTATTGTACAAATGAAAACCATTGGAAAAGGGATTAAAGCATGAACTATAGGACAATCTCTTACAGCAGCAAACAAAACCATATAAATTGAATACACAAACTTCACTACAGTAGCAGTAATCAGTCCCCCCTCAAAAGTCATACCAACTTGATATTATATGAGTCAAAAACTAAAAGCACTCATAAAAGACCAGTCTAACCGTGTTTACATGAAAGCTGAGTTGATATTATTATAATTATATTGTTTTTAACTTTTTGATATCCAAATTGAGTTTCCATGAGAGCTGAGTTGACTTTAGTCACAAGTTGTGTTCTAGCAACAGAAGCAAGAAAGACAATCAGCTAAAGGCAAAAAAACCCACACAAGTCGACATATTAAAGATCCCACAGCAATTTAGTCACCAATCATGCTTTTAATGAACATAAAAACCTGGCAAACAAAGAATTGAAATGTTCTGCTCTCAGCACTATAATCACATTACCTGTTCTTCCTCTTAGTAAGACTCTGCATTGCTCTTGTCGAGTAAGAGGAGGCTTTCTTTATAAAAATGACCAGTACAATATTTATATCCAGAAATCCCAAGAAGTTTAAACTGTTTGCTCACAAGGTCTAGTGATACTAGTTCCTGCCTCTCTTTTTCTTTGAGCAGTAACAGTACTTCCCCACTCTTCCTAAAACATAAGGTGCCGAGGAAAATTGTTTCTGGACCTTGTGGATTGAGAGTAATCAATTTGGTCCATGATTCCTCTCTGCCATACTCTTTCATCACCCACATATCAAGAACAGATTCTTCATGCCCATAATCCATATAGAAATCTTCACGATTGTTTGGCCTCATGAACAAAGCAATAGATTTTTTGTTATCAGAAACAGACAATTGCAATCCCCACTTGGGATTCCAATGGATAATCTTGGGTATAGGTATCTTACCGAACACCTCCTTGCCCAGGTCAAACGTCAATATAAAATAGCGAGAATCACCATTTGTGTAACCAACTACAGGCCAATGAAGAACCCCATTAACAAAAGCATTGGATGCAGCTCCATTTGTTCCACATGCAGGAGAAACACAACCAAGACTCCTCCATGTGCCAGTGGCTAGGGAATAAACCTCAGCTACAGTTGGCCTGTCATCTTCTGTTGTAAAGTTACAAGTCGCACAACCTTATAGTCATTGGTCATAGCATCAAAACCGAACCCAATAGAAGCATCATACCCACCATGCGTCCTGAAGGTAACTCCAGGCCTGGGAAGGGTCACTAACTTTCTAATGGCTGGGTTCCATATAAAGAAGTTGTAACCATAACAGAGGGCATCATTCGCAAGGCAGATTAGCCTGCTACAAGTGCCGACCACATGAAGATGAGAATTGCACAGTTCTTGCTTTGGAGCAATTGGAATTCGATCTGGGAGTACACATCAAAAGCGTGGTTATCATAATGCACAGAGTGAACCTCATCTTTTATCTCGGAAATGATCGTTTTGTGGCCGTAGGTTCTGGTTCTGTTACAAGAAATTATGTGGAGTAGGAGGAGGTCAATGTCATCCTGGTTAGCAACATCGACTGTTAGGCTTAAGTGGGCGCGGATAAAGCTTTTGTTCATGATCATGGACCTCCATGCCTTGCACACTGAGGTGCAATTGATCAGAGATTTAACGGGTAGCCTAAATAGGATATCTTGTATGATTTCCTAAGGAAAAGCTTCAAATTTGAATTCCTGCATCGCTTGTGTGATATCTTGTATGTTATCCATGTCTAGCACATTCACGTAGTTATACCAACTAAGAAAAGCAGTAGAGACAAAACTCAGCTATAACTGAGATAAATAAATAAATATCCAGGGAGCTGTTCTTACAGCAGAGTACCAATAAGAAGGAGCAACAAGAACCCCAAACGTCATAATTTTCAAATCAAACCCAATCTCTACTCTATCAAAATGTGCAAAAATAATTCATCGAAAACGCAAAAAGAAAAACTTCTACACACATATCATGCTATCATTGACAGAAATACAAGAGTATCTACTTACCGAATCTATTTGTTCAATTAATTATGGTGAAGTGCTATTAATTAAGTACCAATGGCAGTGATTAGTTTGAAGAACTAGTTTGGTTATATAATAAATAGTACGCTACGTGTATAGAACTACAAGCAAATAACATAATACAGGTTTATTTTTTCATGAAAAAAGAAATACACACCATCTCTTTCATTGTTTTTGTGGATATAAAAAGAAATATAATTGAAAAAATGCTCTAATAAATAGATTACTACTGACCTACTGATAAATCACCTCATCTTTGACAAGTTGAGCTTCGTTTCGCATCTTTATACGGTATAAAGATGCGAAACGAAGCTCAACTTGTCAAAGATGAGATGATTTATCAGTAGGTCAGTAGTAGTCTATTTATTATACCTCACAATTTGTATTAATATATAAATCGGTCCGATCCCAGGCGCTTGCGAATAGAGCAGACTTTGTTGGGAGAGGTCCCCGCTTTGCGCCCGACAGTACCTCAAGGGTTAGTCCCCGCAATCGCGCGGGGGATACCTTGGTTTTCACCAAAAAAAAAAGAAAGGAGTAGAACCCTTTCTAGCCTCTAGGCCATTCATTTCCGTACATGATAGTGAACGCGTCGGTTGAAACCCTAATGCATCTCTGTCCTTTATTTATATCTCCGTCCCTGATTAAAAGCTTGAATAAGGTTTATCTCTGGTTGATCTGGTGGTTCATGAATTGGAAAAGCTTTCCTGAGAACAATTTATGCGGAATTTTCTTTTTATCGCCATAATGAAGTATTATTTCTATTTTGACCCCTCATTTTTCTGTAGCTTGTATATATTGCCGAATTTTTCATTTGTTCTTTTCACAAATTTTGCCAAATAAAACACCTGGGTATTTCATTCGCACTTTTTCATGCATTGCCCTCTTGCAGCTTCTGTTTGGCGCTATGTTGAGAATTATTGGCCATGGAGGTTCTTTTCAGGATTGCTTAATGAATTGTTTAACTAACTACAATGCTCATATCACAGTTTCTCTAGCTTTGAGCAAAATCTTACTTGTTTGTTGGCAAATTTGGGAGTCCATAAATCATTGTACCTTTCGACATATATGCACTCATCCAACAAAAAGTTTGACAGTTGTTGCTCACACTTGTGTTGAGTTCTTCTGGCATAGTTCTCGTGGCCAAACTACTCCAATCAGATGGCTTCCGCCCAAGCCCCCATTTCTCAAGACAAACTTCGATGGCTCTGTTAAAGCTTCTTCTTCGTCTGCTTCAGTTTTTGTTATTAGAGATGCAGGAGAAACACAATCAAGATTGCTGCATGTGCCTGTGGCTAGGGAATAAACCTCAGCTAGAGTTGGCTGCTCATCTTCCTCCAATAAAGTCACAAGTCGCGCAACCTTATAGTCATTGGTCATGGCATCAAAACCAAACCCAAGAGAAGCATTGTTCCTACCATGTGACAGAAAGGTAATACCAGGCCTGGGAAGGGTCACAAACTTTCTAATGGTTGGGTTCCATATAACGAAAGTTGTAAGCATATTAGCATAAGAGGGGATATCATCCGCAAGGCAAATTGGCCCATCACAAGTGCCAACCACACGAAGATGTGAATTCCCAAAGTTTTTCTTTGCGGCAATTGGAAATTCGATCTTGGAGTACACATCAAACGCCTGGTTATCATGATGCACAGAGTGCGCAAATATTAACTGAAAAAAGAAAAACAAAAAGAGTTGTGATATTGCCATATTCATATATAATCAATCACTATCATGTAATGCTCAATGTACTTGCAACTTGCAAGCTATTAAGTAGAGATCAAGAAATTGCGATGCCACTTGACTCTTTTATTCTTTTCTATCTTTTCATGAACTTTCCCACAAGAATACAAAGTGATACAAAACAGACATCATCTCTAAGATAGATATCTTTGGTGTTCGGAAAGGAGTATGGGAAATCACACGATGGGTACCGTCGGCAATTTGATAAAAATTTGATATTGGAACAATGCCTTTGGACCATAAGAATTGAGATCAAATTGGAAGTTTATCAATTAATTTCCTTCTTGCACATTTAAACAATTAGCAGATCCCCTCTTCTCATATGTACACTCATTGTTTCAAAATCAATTTGCCATTACAGACGGTAAGAGTAGTAAGTCCGTCATTTTCCATTCAAGTTCGAAATTCTCTTCTTTTACATCAAAATTAGGTGTAGTTTAAACTATCTCTCATATGTACATTCGTTTTTGTTGTTGTTGAGAAATTATGTGATTGCATTCATAATTCCAAAAAAGCCACTAGCCACAATGGCCAATACAAATTAGCCACAAAGGGCCATTACAATAATGGAGCGATCTAACATCAAAATTAAGACAATTGGTGCGCCTCCACGAATGATCACACATGATTGAAGAAACTCTGGCATAAGCATCCCAATTAAGATTGCAAATTCATAATAATAAAAAAGATATAAAGCTTGAAAATACAAATAAAACTCTCCCAGAGGAGAGATGAAAAGCTCTCACAAAGGAGATGTGAAAAGCTCTCACAAAGGAGATGTGAAAAGGTTTCACAAAACTAGAGGTGAAAACTACAAAGAGAACTCAAAAAGAGTATCTGCGACTTATTCCAAACCGAAAAAAATCGCGAAAAGGATGGTGGCGGAGATCCGACATCGTGACGCAACCGCCTGTAATGATTGGAGGAAAATCATAATAAAACGAAGACAAATATAGATAGCTTTGTCTTCGAAAATGGGGGAAGAGAAGAATGGAGAAAAAGAAGAGAGGAGAGGAGAGGAGAGGAAGAACAGTGACTAGATTAACTCTGGGAGTGTTTTTCCACAAAGAGAGATGCGTACTAGATTGACTAATAGGCATGAATAAGACTAAAAACCCTTGTAATATTTTGGCACCAAAGTCTTTGATTGGTACATTCGTTTTTTTCAAAATCATTATGTCATTAAGTGGTACACGGACTTGCGAATTTTTAGCAAGAGACTGCCGACCATACAAGACTTGAGTCTTGGTCAATGGTACAATAGTTAAATCACGTACGATGGTGAGCTTGGTCATCAGCTAATGGAGTACGATGGTGACTCTTCAATGCCTCTACTATAGTTTTTTCCAAAACTCTCGTACCAATCAAAGACTTCGGTGCTAAAAGATTACAAGGGTTTTTAGTCTTATTTATGCCTTTTAGTCAATCTACTACGCATGCCTAGCTAGGGCTACTCTTGCAAATGAATAACGTGTAAAATGGGTTGAAGATTTGGAATCTTATCGGGACGGCATTATTTCATTAACTCTTTCGCACCCTCCTTTGCCTCCTATATATATATATATATATATATATATATATATATATATATATATATATATATATATATATATATATATATATATATATATATATATATATATATATATATATATATATATATATATATATATATATATATATATATATATATATATATATATATATATATATATATATATATATATATATATATATATATATATATATATATATATATATATATATATATATATATATATATATATATATATATATATATATATATATATATATATATATATATATATATATATATATATATATATATATATATATATATATATATATATATATATATATATATATATATATTCAATTATATTGTGCTCAGTAGCCAACTCCACCAAGGCAAAGAAAACTTTGCGACATAATGCCTAGCTTTGCAAATTACTTATCCAGCCTTACTTATCACCTCAACATTGCTCACTATTTCCTTATCTTCCTTTTCGCCTCCTCATATCAACACACTAGTAAACTCTCTTTTGGTGATGCACTTCCAAGTGTGAAACCATGCATTGATGAGGAGAGACGGGCTCTCCTTGCCTTCAAACAAAATCTCACTGATCCTTCTGGGAGGCTTTCTTCTTGGGTTGGTCAAGCTTGCTGTCAATGGAAAGGAATTTCATGCAACAACATCACCGGTCACGTTGAAAAGATAGATCTCCAAAATACATACACATACACACTGTCTGTTTTTGAAGGAGAGTGGGAAGAGATGGAGAAGTCTTCTTTGGGTGGTGAGATAAATCCTTCTTTACTTAGCTTGAAACTTTTGAGCCACCTAGATCTAAGCAGGAACGCTTTTCAAGGGATTCCCATTCCCACATTCTTCAGTCAGCTCAAAAGTTTGAGGTATCTCAATCTCTCATATGCTTCATTTGGAGGAGAAATTCCAGCACATCTTGGTAACCTATCAAACTTGAACTATCTTGACCTAAAAGTGAAGAGTCTGACTATTCTTCACTTGAACTACCTTCCAACAGCTTGAATGGGCTTTCCAATCTCTCTTCCCTAAAATACCTCAATCTTGAAGGAGTGGACCTCAGCAACACTGGGGTAAGTTTGGTAAATGTTTTAAGCAAGCTTCCTTCCCTACTAGAGTTGCACTTACCAGCATGCCAAATTAAAAGCCTTCCAATCTCACTAGGAAATGTTAGCTTCACATCACTTTTGATCCTTGACATGTCTTATAATGATTTGAAGTTTCCATTTCCTGAGTGGTTCTTTAATCTGTCTAGCCTCAGAAAACTTGATCTAAGTGGTAATTTTTTGGGTGGTCCAGTTCCCAGTGATTTTGAAAGCCTCCAATCACTAGAAGCCCTTGATTTATCTTTTAATGATCTTGTAGGTCAAATTCCCAAATTCTTCGGGAACTTTTGCAATCTAAAGACATTGAATCTTGCAAATAACCAATTTGAAGGGGGGATTCAAGGGCTTTTGGGGGGTTTATCAAGTAGTCCCAATAGTGAGTTAGAGTCACTAGATTTGTCTTCTAATAAGCTGAAAAGCCAATTGCCTGCCTCTGTAGGGATGCTACACAATTTGAAGTATCTTAAACTCTACATCAATGATATGAGTGGGTCTATTCCTGAAAGTTTGGGGCAACTCTCTAAGCTAGTTCACCTAGATCTATCTTTTAACCCATGGGAAGGGTTTTTAACTGAAGCCCATTTCATAAATCTCACAAGATTGGAATACATTGCATTGGGTAGAGTGGATCCATACCCAAATAAGTCTATTCCCCTCAGTTTTAAGGTGTCTGACAATTGGGTTCCTCCTTTCATGCTTCACACAATCAACATTGGGAACTGTAAAGTAGGTCCTGTCTTTGGGTCATGGCTTCAATCTCAAACTGACCTTGTCTTTGTCAAACTTCGTGCCGCTGGAATCTCAGATTCTATACCAGAGGATTGGTTCATGAAAATATCTTCCCAAGTTGAGTATTTGGATTTGTCTTACAACCAAATCCATGGAAAGCTTCCATTGCAATTGAAATTCCCAAATGCTGTGCTTTTGGATTTGAGTCATAACCAATTTGATGGGTCAATTCCACTTTGGTCTGGTGACAATGTGGTTCGGTTTAAGCTTGAAACCAATTCATTTTCAGGCCCAATTCCATTGAATTTGGACCAAAAGTTTCCAAAATTGGAATCATTTTACCTTGCTGAAAATCATTTGAATGGCACCATTCCAACTTCCATTTGCCACATGAAACGCTTGTTAATCCTTTCTCTGAGAAACAACAAGCTATCAGGAGAATTTCCACAAGCATGGAGCCTGTTGCTTAACATACTGATTGTAGATGTTGCATACAACAATCTCTCAGGCAATCTTCCCAGTTCAATGGGTGCCTCAGGTACTCTTTTCATGTTGAAGATGAACAACAACAATTTCGAGGGCGAAATTCCGTTTTCCTTGCAAACCTGCACTTCTTTGAGGAACATTGATCTTGGGGATAATAGATTCACTGGTCAAATACCTCCATGGATAGGATCAACTGCTTTCTTGGTGTCAACCCTAAGGCTGAGATCCAATTTTTTAAGCGGACATATCCCACAACAGTTGTGCAATCTTGGCTACCTTCACATCCTAGACCTTTCTCACAACAGCTTTTCCGGGACAATCCCCAAGTGTTTGAACAATCTCACTGGTCTCAGAATCTTTAATGACAGTTTTTATAATATATATCTAGAGTATGACCAACAAACAACAGTGATGAGAGGAAGAGAACTCCAATTGAACACTTCTCTAGCGTATGTAAAAAGCATTGATCTTTCATCAAATAGGTTTGAAGGTGAAATCCCTCAAGAAATATGCAGCCTCGTTCTATTGCGCAACTTGAACTTGTCGATGAATCAGTTCAGTGGAAACATCCCATCAAAGATCGGAAACTTGTCGCAGCTCGATACTCTTGATCTCTCACTCAACCACCTGTCAGGACAGATTCCTCAAAGTCTTTCATCCTTGACCTTCTTGTCTAACTTGAACTTGTCTTATAACAACTTGAGTGGTGAAATTCCTTTGGGAAACCAACTCCAAGCACTCCCTGATTCATCCATTTATGAGGGCAACCCATTCCTTTGTGGATTTCCTCTTTCAACCAAGTGCTCCGAAGATGGCAATTCTACTCCCAAGGATCCAAAAGACAATGACAATGAAGATGGAAATGAGAAGTTCTAGTTCTATGTAAGTATGGCACTCGGTTTTATCGTAGGCTTTTGGGTTGTTTGTGGCACATTAATTGTGAAGAAGTCATGGAGATATGCTTATTTTCGATGGTTTGATGACATCAAGGAAAAAATTTATGGTGAAAGTGACTCGTCTTGAAAGGAAATTTAGATTAGAAAAGAAGAGTAGAAGTAGCTCTTTGTAATGTATACTTATTCATCTAGAAATAAATAAGTTATAGTTTGATTTGCTGTTGTTAGAACACCCACAGTATTCGTCCTTGTTGGGTTGATGCTCTCAAAGGTGACTTGATCATTTGGTATCCTTTGACTTGATCATTTTAGTAATATGATGATATTTGAATAAGAACCTAACTATTGTGCAGTGGATTCAAACAGATGATTAGAGCCATCTGTTCATAAACAATGTATTTGTTCTATCCATCACTGTATCATGTAATTTGCAATGCACTTGAACTCCCTTATTTTCCTAGTGCTCAACCAAAGTAACGATTAATTATTAACAATTGCCATTTGCCAAGACTTAAGTCTTGGTGAATGCTTTCCTCACTCGGTTTTGTTCGTTTTGTTTATGCCTACTTGCCAATCTAGCGAACTTGTAAAATTTGTTCAATATATATTTGGAATTTGGATGTGACATCCTGTTCGGTTCATTTCTACACATGATTTATCATGTTATTCACCCATTATTTTGAGTTAGTTCTTGACATTTTATAGCTTTTTAATTTCTTTTTGTGTTTTCATAGATTTTAACTTGGTTAGAATGAAAATGAGCTAAAAGTGCATTATTGGTTATAAATTCTGTTTTTGTTCATTTTCGTAGGTCAACTTCTTGGCCTTGGATCAGCATGCTCCAGTGCTCGGATGAGGTGAAGATCTTCATGAAACTTGTTCCAATGGATGTTAACTACAACATATCCAAATTTGAGCTCCATTGGACAAGTTTAGCCTATCCAACTGATCCTATATGTTACAGCAGCTCTGGAAATCCGAAGTAGGCCAGTTTTTTTTACCTCCATAATGTTATCTTGATTCTTCTTGTTACCATAACACTTGGTAACAAGAAATTACTTTGGTTGAGAGATATTATCTGAAACAAAGAGCATCTTGGTGAAGACAATAACAAAAGTACCTGTTCGGTTCATTTTTACACATGATTTTTCATGTTATTCACCTATTATTTTGAGTTAGTTCTTGACATTTTATAGTTTTATACTTTCTTTTTGTGTTTTAACCAAACCCCCCCCCCCCCCCAAACGTGGTGTGTTTTTGTCATCGCTTTTTGTCTGTTTTTGTACTTGGTTTTGGATTTTGATCTGCGGTGTATTCTTCGTTTTTGTGTGCCGAATCCAACCATATAAAGAACGTGAAATTTGGACAAATAGTTGAAAAGTTATAGGCCAAACACTGAACAGAGGTCGAAACTGAAAAACAGAGAAACGAATCTGTCCAAATGGTGATAAAAGGGTGACAGAAAGTGTTGTTTGTGTTTTTCTTTGGTTTCTTGTTTTGTTTCTTTTTTTTTTACCTTTCTTTACTCGTTTTTTAGTTCCCAATTTGTACTGTGTTTGTGTGTTGTGTAAAATAAGTGTTCTTTATGTACTCAAATTAGAACTTATAGGAAGCCGACAAGTTCTTCGTGGGATCGACCCCATACTTACATAATCTATACCTCAATAGATTCGTGCACTTGCGGGTATTTTTAATTGGTTGTTTGCACATTAATTTGTGTCAATTATGAATACGACACATCCCACATCGACCAACGGAGACGGGGTGATGTGCCTTATATGTACATGCCCACCTCCATCTAGCATGTGGCCTTTTGGGAGCTTACTAGCTTCGGATTTCATGGGAACTTCGAAGTTAAGCGAGTTCTTGCTAGAGCAATCCCAGGATGGTTGACCTACTGGGAAGTTGCTCGTGAGTTCCCAGAAACAAAACCGTGAGGGCAGGGCCCAAAGCGAACAATATCGTGCTACAGCGGAGCCGATCCAGGATGTGACATTGGATGTCAATGATTTAATGATTCTGCTCAGTTGCTGATAAGTCTATATTTTACATATATTTTATGTCTCCTTTACTTATTTATTTGTTGATTTCCTTGGATTAAATTGGGTGTTTTAATTTGTTTTGTGAGATTTGTGAAGGTTGTGGAAATAAGAGAAATTGAGCTAAAAAGGGCCAGAAGATGAAGATTGAAGATAATTTGGAAAGAAGCCAAGTAATTACTTTTGTTGCAAGGAGTGTTGTCAAATTTCCTAGCTCAAGATGGTTCAAGTCTTACCAAGTCAACAAGGAGAAATCAAGACGACCCTAGATTATTAGGAATCCTATTTTTATAATAATTGTAATTATACCTTAGATAGGTAGGATTTCTAGGAGTATTATAAATAGGAAGTTTTGGTTATTGGGGGGAGAACGCTAGGCCATCAAATTCCTACACACTCATTAAATCATGGAGAAACATGTCGGTAGTAGTATCCTCATTGAATATATACTTGGCATTCTACTTGAAGAATTAAGTGCCTTCCATGTCTTCATCAACCATTATGTTTCTCAATACGTCCTTCATGAACTAATTTCTTTTACTAGGGCTACGATGTAGCATAGCTACAAATACTCAAATTCTTCTTTGATATTGTTAATTTCATTTATCTATACAAGTTGAGTGCTTGTTACTGTTCTTAATGCTTTAAATTAATTGGCTACTAATTGCATATATAATTGGAAGAATTGAGTTGAGACCGGAAGGAGATGCCTAATAAATAGCTTTTTGTAATAAGTACCATAAATTACATAGCTGACTCGGAAGATTAGATTATGGTTTATGTAATCATTAGTGTTTTTCACAAATCTTAATGGGTTATTAGCCATCTAAATCCATAACTAGGAATTGAGTGGGTTAACAGTAAGGAACACAACTAATATAACTCAGAAGAGAGTATTGGTGAGATAAGGGAAAACGATTATTAGCATTTTAGGTAATTAGGATTAATAAGGATTTGGGTGGGATTAGCTAAGTGAAATCAGTTTCCTAGTGCTTTATCATCTTTGTTTTCACCTATTACATTATTTACTTATTATTAATTTACTTGCTTAATTACATTTTCGTCATCATAATCATCTTTTCCTATAATAAAAAATACATAGACGATTTGGTTTGGTCCGAATTGATTTTTTTAAGATGCAAATTGGAACTAGAACCTGACCAACTGATCCGGTTCAATTTTTTGAACCATAATTGACTTTTTAGTCAACACTGGTTTTTTTTTTTGCAGCTTTGTTCATCTCAGTTTATCGGCTCTTCGGCTCTAATGCCCACCCCTAGCCAAAACCATCATGCATCCATAGATCAATTTCTAAGACTGGTTAGCCAGCCCATGGGTTGATGGGGCCCATCCAGCCCATCTATGAGATAATGGAGACCAATGTTTCCCTAAACCCTTGGAGGGCCCACCCCCACTGTGGTCAACTAATTCTTCTACCATTATCTTGATTTACTTTTCGCTTCAACCCTTGATTTGATATCATTGTTTTTGTCCTCAAAGTGGAAAAGTTGCACCTTTATGAGAATCCAAGTGTTTGAATAATATGGCTACATTGGGGAATGGGGATTCCACTATATTTGTTCTATTTATCACTATCATGTTATTTGCAATGTAATCACATACCCAAAATAAAGCAAACATAGAGAACATAAGAATTTATAGAGGTTCGGCAATGTGTCTACGTGCTCTTGGTGATCCACCCGAGAAATTCATTAGTATGCAAGAACAACTTTGGTTACAATAAACAACACCCTTATCTCTCACAAACCCTAGCTCTCTTTTTCTCACCTTTGCTGACAGGACCCGGCCCGAATTCCTCGAAACCCGAGACGAATCTTGTGGAAAATTCCGACATCATATCGATGCCGGGCCCACTTACTAAAAATTGAGACTTTCTGTCGAAATTTCGGCAGAGTCTCCCTTGTAAATTTGACTTTTCCTAAATTTTCAACCTGTAAAAAAATTCACAATTTATATCCCAACTGGCAGCATGCACAAGTTATCAACATGCAAACACATAATAGGCCTCCGGCCTTCAATTAATTCGAAACAAAACCAGCAAGCTTTTAAGTCAAACTATACATACACCAGAATCGATCAAACCTTTTAAACACAATAATATTTCGCGGCTACACCTAGGTGAGACCCCAGGCTGCCTACGTACCCTTGGACAATGGATCAAGCCACACGTAGTTCTCATCATCAATGGCCACAACTCCGATAATATACAATTATTTAAAGCAGAACCAACAATACATTTCAGATTTATCACCATTCAAATTCCAACAAAACACAATGAACACATTCTCAAACTCTTCCTTTATATCAAACCACAATAATATTTCGCAGCTGCACCTAGGTGAGACCCCAGGTTGCCTACGTACCCTCGAACAAGGGATCAAGCCACACGTAGTTCTCATTATCAATGGCCTCAACTCCGATAATATACCAATATTCAAAGCAGAACCAACAAATACATTTCATATTTATCACCATCCAAATTCCAACAAAACACAATGAACATATTCTCAAACTCTTCCTTTATATCAAACCAACCCTGCAACCATACCCTATCCAAGGCGTATGTACATGGAACACATTATCAATTTCTTCCCTTTATATCAATTCTTTCCACACAACCATACCCTATCCAAGGCGTATGTTGCCGAACAACACTTCCCAATCCAGGGCTTAAACATTCATACATGTACAAACTCACAAATCTTAAACCAGAATCAAAACCACATATACATATATGTAATATAATAACACCCACCTCTCACCATCATCATGTACCAGGGGAAACAATCCAATCGGGGATTGTTGACTAGCTCACAAGTATCCGCCCTCAAATGGCCATGTGGCTAGGGACGAGCCGTCCAACTGGGGGACCAACTCAACCAGCACGTACGGACGAAGAATCATGACTCGTACGCCTGAAACAGTCCTACGCGAGCAGACTACCCAATCAAGGGTCTACAGCAACATCCCGTCAAGGATGCCCCGGGTTCCGTCATATCCAGACCATATCCACAATTTCCATATATCAATGTCCAAGGGGAGGTACATATGATGATGCACATCATGTACTGGGGGAAACAATCCAACAGGGGATTGTTGACTAGCTCACAAATATCCGGCCTCAAACGCCCATGTTGTAACACCCCGACCCAAAATAAAAGGAATAGTGAATTAATTAATTTCAAGAATTAAGAATTTTCAATTTTGCCCTCGGAGTAGGGGTAATTTGGTAATTTTTAATCCGGGATGATTTTGGGGCAGTGGCTGTTACCTTTACGTAGGTCGTACTGAAACGAGTCCGTAGACATGCGGTAGGCCTGAATCGGAGTTGTAACGAGAGAGATACGATCAAAAATCTCTTAGTGGCACAATCGTAATTATTTCAAAAAGTAATTTTGATTAAAAATCAAGACTCGTCCAACTGGGGGACTAACTCTAACCTAGCACGCACGGATGAAGAATCAAGACCCGTACGCCTGGAACAGCCCTACGCTAAAAATTGATGCAATCCTACCCAACCAGCAGCTAGATCAGGAAAAACAGGTGGAAATCCATACCTTACACGTCCAATTTGGTGGAGAAATGAGGGAGAACGAGCAGCTGGAAGTTCTGTCAAAAACCAGCGCGTTTTTGGCAGTTTTCCGGCGAGATTTCGGCGTCTCCAAGGGCGGGGATGGCCGGGAAAGGAAGGGGTAGTGGCGGGGGTGCGATCCGGTCCGGTCCCGTGGCTGGTGGCTGCCGGAGATGGCGGCTGCGAGGGTGAGTGGCGGCTGGAAAATTCTGAAGGGGAGGGGGGTCGGACGGGAGGGAGAGAGAGAGAGAGAAATGAGGGGCTTTTTTGACTTTTTAATAAAACTTAAACTTCAGCTTATTTACGATTGTGCCACTGGTGATGTTTTGCTCGTAACTTTCTCGTTACAACTCCGATTCAAGCCTACCACACGTCTATGGACTCGTCTCAGTACGACCTTCCTAAAAATCCCACTTGCTGCCCCAAACTATCTCCGTATAAAAACTGACCCTTTTGCCCCTACCCTCAAGGGTAAAATTGAAAATTCAGATTAAATTAAATTAAAGTAAATTAATTAGGGAATAGTCTTAATTTTGGGTCGGGATGTTACATTTGCGCAAACCCAATTTGATGCCCTTGTTTTCTCTCTTATGAAAACCCTAACACTAAATTGCATGTTTATAGTTTCTAGGACTTTTGTACAATCATGCAAGGAATATGAAACCTAAAACTCCCCAAAAAGCTAAGGAAAAAACCATCCTAAAATGCTAAGAATTACCGCAGGTCACACAACTACCGCTCGAGCGTGCCTCAAGTCTGCTCGAGCGCCGGGGTTTGTGCAAATTCCACCTCTCTGCCACTCAAGCGCCTCCTGTGACTGCTCGAGTGCTAGAGGCCAATAACTTGGTCTGCAGCCCTTTGATTGACCCTTTCCTTCGTTCCTTCTGCATCCATTTGGTGAGCTAACATCAATAGTTTTTCCTACGACTGCGATCCAACTTTCTAAATTGGCATATCCCCAGAAGTTGTGCAATCTTCCCTTGCTTGACATCCTAGACCTTAGTTACAACAACTTTTCAGGGACCATTCCCAAGTGTTTGAAAAATATGACTTCTTTGGTTTATGGTATTGAGTTACTATGAAAGCTATTTTGGGCAAACCACATTGACGTCAAAAGGAAGAGAACTTGCATATAACAAGACCCTATTCTAGGTGAAAAGCCTTGATCTTTCATCAAATAATTTGGAAAGTGAAATCCCAGAAGAAATAACAAGCCTCATTTGATTGAGGCATTGAGTATCCCGAACGTGTCAAGTAAGTAGAAACATTCCTTCAAAGAACTTTCGATGGCTGGAAACTCTGGATCTCTCACCCAATCGCCTCTTTGGAAATATTCCTTGAAGTGTTTTTTCTTTAACCTCCTTGTCCCACTTGAACTTGTCTGGTGGAATTCCTTTTGTCCATTTATGACGGCAAACGGTTACTGTGCGGAGAACCTCTTTCAACTAAGTGCCGTGGAGATGAAACTTTAACTGCTTCAATGCAAAAGGCACTAATGCAGATGGAAATGATAAGCTGTGATTCTATGTCAGCATGGTGTTGGGCTTTATCGTAGGCTTTTGGGGTGTTTGTGGCACATTACTTGTAAAGGAGTCATGGAGGAATGCCTATTTCGATTCTTTGATGACATCAAAAATAAGGTTTCATTGTCAATTCAACTGAAGTTGGCTCGTTTGCAAAGAAAATATTGATTGGAAAAAGAAAAAGAAAAATTACTGTTGCAGTTAAGATGATTAATCATGATGCAGCATTTGATGTATTTGGTTTTTTCCCAACGTTGGTAATGTATAACTAATATATTCGATATTTTCATAAAAAAAAATGACATGTTTCTAGTCTATGTATTTCAAAGAGCAGTTTGTAAAAGTATATTGTAATGCTACTTCTGCAAAACTCCACTACCTTTGTGCATAGAGGACTTGGAAAACTTGTAAAATGGGATGGGGACTTGGAATCTGGAGCAATGATTTCAAGATTGATTTTACACCCTCCTACCATCCTGTAAATTCTTGAAGATAAAGTAATGGCAATGATACAGGAAGATAATATATACCAAGAAAATACACTAACGATCCATGTACCTGATTGGACTTGCAAACTTGCAAAATGGGTTGAGGAGATGGATGAAGACTGGGACTTTTACTGCTACAGATGCAAAATATAGTAATGATGGAGATGAAAATGATAAGTTGTGGTTCTATGTTAGCATGGTATATATGGCTTTGTCATAGGCTTTTGGGGTGTTTGTGGCACATTAATGGTAAAGAAATCTTGTAGGTATGCCTATTTTCAGTTAATTGAGGATGTCAAAGACAAGGTAACACTAGCAATTGCATTGAAAGTGGCTCGTTTGCAAAGGAAATTTTGTGATGTTTAATACTATATATATATATATGATGTGTCTCCCTCTCTGTTTTTGTTTGTTTTGTTTTGTTTTTTGCTTTTTGTTATGTGTTACTTGCATTAGTATTTCTATTCTATATCAATTATCGTAAGCAGTACATACTAGTAAAGGCGAACATCAATATTCCAGAAGCAATGTTATGGAGGCGTCTCATCTCTAAAAGAGAGAATGTGGTTTCTTTAGCAATTTTTCTACCTGAAGTTTTTATTTATTTTATGTATTTAAGATTTTAAGTTGAGTTTGTTCGGGGAAACTTCACTTCTTGGGCAGCAGCTCACCTAAATAGTCTTTCAGTTTAAGAGATGCAGTGTAATGGTGCAAGAAGACAGTTATTATCAGTACACACTTTCGATGAGAGACAGAAGATGATAGAAGCATCACAGCCCAAAGGAAGATGACTCATATATACACAACTCTGTTCTGGGTGAAACGCTTATCTTCCAACCCACCATGTAAATTTGAAAAAACACAATCCTATCTTTCCACCCACCATTATTCCTAAAATACCCTTTATAAACCATCTTATGTGGCATGCCAACTCATCTATACAACCAAGTCATTTTTAATTTTTTATTATTATTATTATATCCGAATTAAAGCAATAATTGCCAAAAAGTCTTTCCATCTGCCTCTCTCTTCTTCTCCCCCACCCTCTCCCCACAAAATTTCCATTATCGCCAGATTTCTCACCGGCGCCGCTAAACCTATCTCGCTCACTCATTCTCCCATGACAGTTCCCTCTCTTCACCATGGCAATTGTATCGGATTTCTCACTGCCGCTACATCATTATTCATGCCTCTATTGACTTCTATATTTTCTAGATCTATATATGAAGATAATTGGTTTAGATGATTACATTGTTCTGGGTGTTTGGGATACAATAACTAATAATTATAAAACATATTATGAACTGATTTGTTTTAAGACTTCAACTAGGAAAGTTATTGAGATATTTGTTGTGGCGATGAAAGAAAAGATTTTTTCAGATTTGCAGGAAGAGTTTAGTTGAATTTTTTAGATGGTTTCAAGAGGATATAAGGTTCTATTGGATTAGCCTTTTGAATTATCCAGCAGTACTTGAATTGATGTAGAGAGAGAATAATGAATGTATTGATGTGATTTGTGGCACCAGTGAGAACAACAGACATAATGGAATTTCCAAGGAGAAGAGGAGGGTGAAGGGAGGAGGAGGAAGACGGAGGGTTCAGGGTTTAGGGTTAGAAGTCGGACATAGGAAAAAAAAATATGGGTAATTGTTTAGTGATTAAGAGATAATAAAACATTAAAATACCCTACCCTTTAATTATTTCTAAAATATCTTTTTCTTTCTTAAGTCCTTAGAAGTCATTTTACAAAAGGATAAATTTGTCTTTAAAATTTTGAAAATAAGGTGGGTGGGGAAATAGGACAGGTGGGTGGAAATAGCAGCACTCTAACTTAATATATACACAACTCTGTTCTGGGTGAAACGCAGTGGCGGAGTCCTTTAGAAAATTTTAAAAAATAATTTGAATAGAAGCGCAAATTGGTTAATAAGTTAATACTGCCACTGCGTAATAAAATGATAACTTATTAACTTAATAAGTTAATATAAAATGATACTAACTACTCGTTTGGGCCCACTTCATAATATCATTTTATATTGATTACTAATACATTATCTTTTGGTAATAGTATTTTATTTAAACTCTTCTTTTAGTTATAATTGAAATATCGCAATTTCTTTTTCTTAGTTGGACAATTTTTTGTATTACTGTTAATTCTTGACTTGGTTGAGAGCACATTATTTAAATATTACCACTGGTATTATTATTTAGAAAAAAAAGATATGGTATTGATTATTCCCAATGACAGTAATTTAAAAGAAAAATAAACGTCAAATTCTGCATTAATTAAATTTTTGAAAAGTTTAATTTGAAGGTGTCGGCCACTCCTTACACATTTTTATTGATTACCAACAGTCTTTCCATTTACAATTAGCTATGATTGACTTGAGTCCTGGTCAATGGTATAATAGTTAATAAGGGTTTTTAGTCTTATTTATAAGTATTAGTCAATCTAGTACACATGGTTGAATATATGAAATCTTATCTGGACGCCATGATATCAATAGTTCTCTGCACTCTCCTTTACTTCCTATAAATTCAATTATTCTGCTCAGAAGCCAACTCCACCAAAGCAAAGAAAACTTGCACCATAATGGCTAGCTTTACAAATTACTTATTCCGTCCTACATATCACCTCAGCATTGCTCATTATTTCCTCATCCTCTTTTTGGCTCCTCATATCCACACACTAGTAAACTCCATTTTGGTGATGCACTTCCAAGTTCGAAACCATGCATCGACGTGGAGAGACGTGCTCTCCTCGCCTTCAAACAAGATCTCACTGATCATTCTGGGAGGCTTTCTTCTTGGGTTGGTCAAGGTTGCTGTCAATGGAAAGGCATTTCATGCAACAACATCACAGGTCATGTTGAAAAGATTGATCTCTACAATACATACACATACACACTTTCTGTTTTCGATGGAGAGTGGGATGAGATGGAGAACTCTTCTTTGGGTGGTGAGATAAATCATTCTTTGCTTAGCTTGAAACATTTGAGCTACCTAGATCTAAGCATGAATGATTTTCAAGGGATTCTCATTCCCACATTCTTTGGTCAGCTCAAAAGTTTGAGGTATCTCAATATCTCACATGCTTCATTTGGAGGAGAGATTCCAGCTCATCTTGGTAATCTATCAAACTTGAACTATCTTGACCTAGGTGAAGAGTCTGACTACTCTTTACTTGAACTACCTCAAAACAACTTGAAATGGCTTTCCAATCTCTCTTCTCTAAAATACCTCAATCTTGAAGGAGTGGACCTCAGCAACACTGGGGTAAGTGTGGTAATTGCTTTTAACAAGTTTCCTTCCCTACTAGAGTTGCACCTACCCGCATGCCAAATTAAAAGCCTTCCAATCTCACTAGGAAATGTTAACTTCACATCACTTTTGATCCTTGACATGTCATATAATGATTTGAAGTTTCCATTTCCTGAATGGTTCTTTTATCTGACTAGCCTCAGAAAACTTGATCTAAGCGGTAATTTTTTGGGTGCTCTAGCTCTCAGTGAATTTCAAAGCCTCAAATCACTAGAAGCTCTTGATTTGTCTTTTAATGATCTTTCAGGTCAAATTCCCAAAAATTTTGGGAACTTTTGCAATCTAAAGACATTGAATCTTGCAAATAACCAATTTGAAGGGGGGATTCAAGAGCTTTTGGGTGGTTTTTCAAGTTGTCCCAATAGTGAATTAGAGTCACTAGATTTGTCTTCTAATAAGCTGAAAAGCCAATTGCCTGCCTCAGTAGGGATGCTACACAACTTGAAGTATCTTAACCTCTACAATAATGATATGAGTGGGTCCATTCCTAAAAGTTTGGGGCAACTCTCCGAGCTTGTTCACCTAGATCTATCTTTTAATTCATGGGAAGGGGTTTTAACAGAACCCCATTTCATAAATCTCACAAGATTGAAATACTTTTCATTAGGCAAAGTCATCCCAAACCCAACTCTACCTATTCCTCTCATTTTCAATGTGTCTTATGAGTGGGTTCCTCCTTTTAAGCTGCACAAAATTAACATTGGGAACTGTAAAGTAGGTCCTGCCTTTGGGGCATGGCTTCAATCTCAAACTGAACTTGTCTTTGTCAAACTTTCTACCACTGGAATCTCAGATTCTATACCCGAGGATTGGTTCATGAAATTATCTTCCCAAGTTGAGTATTTGGATTTGTCTTCCAACCAAATCCATGGAAAGCTTCCCTTGCAATTGAAACTCCCAAATGCACTGCTTTTGGATTTGAGTCATAACCAATTTGATGGACCAATTCCACTTTGGTCTGGTGACAATGTGGTTCGGTTTAAGCTTGAAACTAATTCATTTTCTGGCACCATTCCATTGAATTTTGACCAAAAGTTTCCAAAATTAGAATCATTTTATCTTGCTGAAAATCATTTGCATGGCACCATTCCACCTTCCATTTGCAACATGAAACACTTGTATATCCTTTCTCTGAGAAACAACAAGCTATCAGGAGAATTTCCAAAAGCATGGAGCTCGTTGCCTGATATAATGATTGTAGATGTTGCATACAACAATCTCTCAGGCAATCTTCCCAGTTCAATGGGTGACTCGGGTTCTCTTTTCATGTTGAAGATGAACAACAACAATTTTGAGGGTGAAATTCCTTTTTCCTTGCAAACCTGCACTGCTTTGAGGAACATTGATCTTGGGAATAATAGATTCACTGGTGAAATACCTCCATGGATAGGATCAACTGCTTTCTTGGTGTCAACCCTAAGGCTGAGATCCAATTTTTTAAGTGGACATATCCCACAACAGTTGTGCAATCTTGGCTACCTTCACATCCTAGACCTTGCTCACAACAGCTTTTCCGGGACAATCCCCAAGTGTTTGAACAATCTAACTGGTCTCAGAATCTTCAATAACAGTTTTTATAATATATATCTAGAGTATGACCAACAAACAACAGTGATGAGAGGAAGAGAACTCCAATTGAACACTTCTCTAGCGTATGTAAAAAACATTGATCTTTCATCAAATAGGTTTGAAGGTGAAATCCCTCAAGAAATATGCAGCCTCGTTCTATTGCGCAACTTGAACTTGTCGATGAATCAGTTCAGTGGAAACATCCCATCAAAGATCGGAAACTTGTCGCAGCTCGATACTCTTGATCTCTCACTCAACCACCTTTCAGGACAGATTCCTCAAAGTCTTTCATCCTTGACCTTCTTGTCTAACTTGAACTTTTCCTATAACAATTTGAGTGGTGAAATTCCTTTGGGAAACCAACTCCAAGCACTCCCTGATTCATCCATTTATGAGGGCAACCCATTCCTTTGT
>NW_018922034.1:21627-39981 GCF_002207925.1 Prunus avium | reverse complement strand
CTTTGTTTTTGTTTCTATTTTGTGTAGGGAAACTAAATTGGATCATTCAATCACCAATCCCTGTGGAATCGACCTCGCACTTACATATGCTATACTACCAACGGTTCGTGCACTTGCGAGTATCACAAGTTGAGGATGCAGCTTAATCCATTTTGGTGGAGCTAAATCTACGCAACACGTAGCAGAGGCGTAATTTAAACCAGCAAGTCCCATTACCTGTGCAAAGTGGAAAAGCGCAAGACAAGTTGAAAATTGAGTAGTACGTACAACTTGAATCTCTTCTAAAATAAAGACAAGGTCTTTTTTACAAACCCAATAAATCCAAGTAAGAAGGAGCTGAAGACGATGTAGAAGCTGAGTGGAGGATGCTCTAATCTGCCATTAAAGAAAGAGTCATATATATATATATATATATAAACATGCAGGGGAATGTAGTTTCAAAATGTATAAACAGAGTGAAAGAAACGAGAAGGAAATGAGACCTGTGAAAGATGAAGGAAGAAGGGGTAAGGATGAGAATGGAGAGAGCATTAGAGTAGACAACAAGAGTATATTCACTCAGTCCGCTGCTCATGGCTTCTTTGTTCAATATCATACTAGTCACCTAAGCAAGAACTGCCATCTGTTGGAATCCCACATTGGTGGGGTGAAAGAAAATAAATAGGTTTAAATAGAATTACCACACTCTAACTAATATCGAGACCTTTTGTGGTAAAACCCCACACCTGACGGATTGTGCAGGTGGTAAAGTGGGGACAGTATCGATATTGTTAGAGTGGGACCCATCGGGCAGATCCAAAAACTTCAACATGAAACCCCCTTCCCCATGCCAAGAAGGAAAAAAAACAGCCAGAAAAACCTCTCTGTGTGCTTGCGAATAAGCATTGGTAAAAGACCATGAACACCACTGCTGGGTACTTTTAACGACAAATGCCTGCAAACATTTGCTTGTTCACATTTGCTTGTTCTTTACTTTCAGCTCTAGAAAGGGTAATTGAGTTGGTAATAGGCCTAGTTACCTGCATAATGTACCATAAAGAAGTTGCGAAGGCTTCAGCTGCAAGAAAAAGCCCTCCCAGAATCCAGTTTGATTGTTATGAGAAAAAGGAGTTGATTGGGTGAATTGGAGAGTGATGATGATAGCAGTATGATTGGCAGGCCTTTGTAGAATGTTGCCACAAATGCTCCTGTGATTGAGACTATGGTTCCAGAAACTTTCGCTTGGCTGCTTAAGCTTCTCCAGTGAGTGCACCTTTTCCATCCTCAGTCACCCATTTCAAACAATTGAAGCATATTTGTTCTTAATAACAACAAAGAGGACCTAATTGCAGTATTTTCACTCGCATCTTCTGTTCCAATTAGCGGAAAACTGGAGGACAGCTGACCCTTTGAAATTTCAACTAGACAAGCTGCTGCTATTGGTCATTTTTGAAAATTTTGTTTTTGAATATGAAAGTCCTTGTCACTTGTTAAAATGTAGCCAATCAAGCTGTGGATTAGAGTATCCTATTTCTCTTCTCACCAACTCATGGGATTAGATTATCCCATTCTACTTAGTTTCATAAGAAATCAACTATAAAGGGAAAGTTTAATATATTTAGTCATAGTCATGCACATACATTCGCTGAGTAGGGGTCCCCAAGTTCAAATTACTCTTACTATCAGGAAAAAGCAGAACCTGAAAATGATGGCAAGTATGAAAGTAAATGCTGGGGATTAGGTTAAGCATGGCCGTGGCAAGCGTGGGAGAACTGTATGCTATACCAATATTTCCAAATATCTGAGATGAACATCTGCATGGAAATGCTCAACATATTTTTCTTTTGATAGATGGAAATGCTTAACATATATATATATATATATATATGCATAAATCACATCAAATTGCACATCAAAATTACAAAGACGTCTAAGACCATGGTTTCTATACAAGACAAATCTGTGTCTTATTTTGCACTTTGCAGCAGGGGGGTGCTTTCAGATGATGATTCTGACCACTGCCCTTCTCCACTGTCCTCATGCAACTTCTCTTCTCTGGCCTTACCCCATATCACAGCATAAAAGCCAGTGATAATTACAGCTGCTCCAACCAAGCTGCAGTAAGATTTTGATTACTTTTTATGCACTATTGGCAAATAAAAAAGATGGTATTTAGTACAAGTTGAAAAGCTACACCATCATCTACTACATTTTAGCAAATTGCATCAAGTATATCACATTGAACTCAGAGGTATCTTGCACAATCAGATCAGTCAACAAAATACAGAGAAATATGTGTTCATACCTTCCGAGATGCAGAACTTGTCCCAGAAAAATTACATCAATGACATCTCCGACAACAACAGCAAGGGGCTTGAACATAGAAACATACACAGGTCCTGTTCTCTGCAGGCACCATGCTACCGCACTGGTACGTAACGCAGTCCCAACAACCGCCTACATTTTCCAAATTGTACCCCATGTTACATACTCACCACTTCACAACAAACAGAAGAGTAAACAAAAAATTAGGCCAAAGTTCAAGGTCAAAGTAGATTTATGCCTTCAACTAATTCTTACTTATTTCCTAATTCCAGTTTTTGTATAATTGGAGTTAGAACATGAAATCAGAACATTGGGACGGTAATTATTTCCTTACTGAGTATAAAACTGCAAACAAGCCAATATTGGGTTTTAAACTCCAAGCACATGGGTCTTTTACTAGTATCAGTGAGGCTAATCCAGATTGTATGGTCACAAAGAAGCAGTAGAAGGAGAGTAAGATCAGCACTGCAGGGTACTTCTTAAGGATTAAGGCCTGCAAAAAGAAAAAAGGGTCCTATTTAATTAGCTAGAAGCCTAGTACTTGTACAAACTCACCACCAATACAAATATTAAATCGAATTACCTGCAGAATAAACCATAATGAGGACATGAATGCCTCAGCGGCTAGGAGTGATCCTCCAAGGACCCAATGTGATTTTGGTGAGAAGAGAAATGGACCACTCAACGGGTCGGAAGACAAGCGTTGGTGGATCACTGCTGGGCCCTTGTAGAAAGTCACAACAAATGCCCCTGTAATTGACACTACAGCTCCAACAGACTTAGCTTGGCTGCTAGAGCTCCTCCAGTTTAGCTTTTCCATCCTAATTAATCACATAAAATCATGGGTGACTTGGAGAACAATTATTTTATCCTCAACTTACCATAAGACATTATTATTATTACGTTTTTGGTCTCAACTCAATTACTCAAACGCCTGACAGATAGAAAGAAGTAGGAACTACAAATTGAGAAATTAGAAACCTGAATAGTAAGGCAAGTATGAATGTAAAGGCTGGAATGAGATTGAGCATGGCTGTGTTAAGCGTAGCAGAGGCATAGTTTAAACCAGCAAGTCCCATTAACTGTGCAGAAGTTCTATATATAATGAGGATTAAATTAGCTGCAAAGTGGAAAAGCGCAAGACAAGTCGAAAATTGAGTAGTACGTACAACTTGAACCTCTTCGAAAATAAAAACAAGGTCTTTTTTACAAACCCAATAAGGCCAAGTAAGAAGAAGCTGAAGACGATGTAGAAGCTGAGTGGAGGACGCTCTAATCTGCCATTAAATGAAGAGTCGGATATATATTATAAACATGCAGGGGAATGTAGTTTCAAAATGTATAAACAGTGTGAAAGAAACCGAGAAGGAAATGAGACCTGTGAAAGATGAAGGAAGAAGGGGTAAGGATGAGAGTGGAGAGAGCATTAGAGTAGACAACAAGAGTATATTCACTCAGTCCGCTGCTCATGGCTTCTTTGTTCAATATCATACTAGTCACCTGAGCAAGAACTGCCATCACCATTGCCACAAAAGCCACTGAAATTCCCTTCCCCATGCCAAGAAGGAAAAAAAACCCAGAAAAACCTTTGTGTGTGCTTGTGTGTGTGTGTTTCTGTAAGCATGCACCTTGTGTCGTGCCTTGTGACATATACAAACAAGAGGGACCACTGCTTTACAGTTGAAAGCATGCAAGTTTGACACTGAAGCTATTGATATCTGTCATGATTGTCTTTCAGGCCCAACTGGCTTAAGGCGCAGGAAAAGTGATACCTGATGGTATAGTTAGTTTCTTTGTCAAATTATTCGTTGCCAGTTCTAGTTATGTGGTGTGATTATGTATTTACTTGTACAAAACGCAATTATCTTAATTTTTAGGTTTAGTTATTGGTTCCATTTAGGCTGGTACACGTTTTTACATTTTTTAATTGATAAAATTTGAAAATGCATCAACTAGAAACAGAGGAATTCCATTTCCATTAGGCATAAACAGAGGACTTCTGCAGTTGTGCTTCTCTTGTATCTTGCCTTAGATTTTTTTAAAAAATCTGAACTCAACCCAGATCTTAACATATTTTAGCAAAATTTTCAGCATATATAATTCATAATTCCCATGAATATCAGCCTACAAGAGCCTGCATTTCAATTGCACAATTTGAAGTACTAGTATGATTAGAAAGAAAAATAATGATATATAATTACAGAAACAACAGAAGATGTCAACAGATGTTTCAATTAGATAGTGGAAAATAGGTTCTTCAAGAACTTTAGCCCTCGCCAATTGCCATCATTCCTTCCCTCCCAAGCCTAACTAACTTATTGTTACCTTATTTGCTACAACTAATGAAGAAGGAGATCATACATCTTAAACCAACTACCACAACTAGATTTCATTTCCAAACAAGAAGCTGCTTTCACATAAATGTTTCTGTTACGGTTGCCTTTAAGTTTGACCCTGCAAAACGTCCAAATGATGCTGATATGATATGTATGATCATGCTCCCCATGTTCACAACCCTACATTTTATAGATACAAAACTTCTCCCGTCAGGTAAGGGCATATTATGAACAAAACTACCAAATGTATATGCAGAAAAATACCAAACATAAATCTCCATATTGTGCCTATACGCAAGTACCCATTGGCAAACAGGTCATTGCTTGCAATTAACCTTGACGGTTTCCCCTGCACCCAAGGTCCTACATTGGAATCCCCCCTCACCCAATATCGCTTGCATACAAAATAATAAAAATAAAAATAAAACTTGACGGTTGGCTGCCATCTTCTCTAATTGTCACATCAACAGTGGTTGTTAGATATTTCCAAACCCACATGTGCATGATGATGGTATTTCACTATCTGTTGGTGATACAAACAGCATCATGGATTGTCTGGTTATCTTAAATAGTTAAAATACCAAAAATAATGGACCAACCTAGCGCCAAATGAGTGGCCTGAATTGGAGTATAACAACTGATGGAAAGGATGAGTTTTCCAGTTATCCTCAATTTTCCATGGCCTTCAGCAAACAATTCCACAATAACCTATCCCAATTTTCAAGAATGACAGAAATGGTAGCATTCTGAAAGAACGAAGAAGAGGATATAGAGTACCCATTTGTTTGGCAAGAGAAACCTCATGGTGTGATTACTGTAAACTTCTATATTTCTTCAAGACTGTTTTGTAATAGAGGGACCCGTTGGTTGCTTGTTGCCAAGCTCTTTGCCTCAGCACCACCATCCACCTTCTCTTCATTGGCTTTGCCCCACATCACCGAATAAAAACCAATGACAATTACAATTGCTCCTACCAAACTGCAGGATTCAGCAAGCAACTGATTTATCTCCTTTTTTTCACCAGGAACAAAGTTAATGTCTCTCACTCTGCAGCATTTAGATATGGTAGTTAAGAGGGAAAAACAAGGTAGAAATCCTACCTTCCAAGGTAGAAAGTATCCCCAACGAAAGTAACACCAATGGAAACTGCAACAATAATCCCCAAAGGCTTAAACATAGCTATAAAAACAGGCCCTGCCCTATGAAGGCACCATGTGGTTACACCAATCGTAAATGTCGAGCCAAAAACTGCCTACAATAATATAATTTAAAGGTTGAGCAGCTTAGGTTCATGTTTTAGCACATATCTGAATCCAATAGGTATGTAATGGTTGAGTTACGTTTTCCATTTACCGAGTATACAACAGCGATCAACCTCATTTTAGGTTTCAAGCTCCAAGCACTTAGGTCTGTTTCTACAATCAAAGAGACTACTACAGCTTGAATAGCCACAAAGAAACAATAATAAAATACCATAGTTAGCTCTGCTGGGTATTTCTTTATGACTGATGCCTGAAACACAGAATAGAATAATAACTAATCTCAATTTTCTAAACAAATTCCACAGTTTCATAAGGGTTTTTAATTCACAGGTCTTACCTGTATAATATAAGATGATGAAGCCAACACACAATAAACCAAAAGGAGAATTCCTCCAATGACCCAGTTTGACTGTTGTGAGAAAAGTTGTTTATGAGACAATATATCAGTTGAGGATGTCAACAGAAGTGCAGGGCCCTTGTAAAGAGTCACAATGAATGCCCCTGAAATTGAAAGCATTGTTCCCAAGGATTTAGCTAGGGTACTGGAGCTTCTCCAGTCAACTGTTTCCATTCTGAAAATACCCAGTTGAATGAATTTAGAAATGGTCGACGGCGTGACATTACCAAACTAGCAGTCTACCACTGTCTCAAAATTTGTACAACTATGAGAGAAAGCTCATCAGCTGAAATTCCCATTGGAGACAAGAAAATAAGATTATTGAACTCTTTACACTGGTTCTTCTACAGAAATCTTTGAAAAACATAACAAGTACTGCAATGTGGATACAGCAGAAGAAACTTGATTCTCCTGGGAAACTAAGGCCAAAGACTCAAGACTCAAAACATAACCTTTCAGAAACTTTTTTTATTATTTTTCCCTAGAAGGTTTCTTTAGAAAACACAAAACAAAACAAAAGTATGCTCCAGACTGCCTACCTGCGTGTGCTCAATTTCCCAAGTAAAATAGAAAAACAAGCTAAAATAGCTTCCACTAAGACAAAAGTAAAATAGGTAACCCTAGAGGATGGGGTGAGTAATAAGAGGAGGGCGTGACCTGAAGATGACTGCTAGTATGAAGGTAAAAGCAGGAAGGAGGTTGAGCATGGCCGTGCCAAGAGTAGGAGAGCTGTAATTAATCCCAGCATACCCAACAAACTGCGCAACGAATCTGCAAAATGCTAATACCAATCAAACCCACTAAACATAATCCACTTATCACAAGCAACAAATTAAAAGCGTCAATTGTGCAAACAAAACAACCCCAAATGCAACCTTTAATTTATCATATTTTATGGGATTTTCTAATATTGTGATTTGTTGATGAAAATAGTGACTTACCCAATTAGACCAAGGAAGACGAACCAACAGAGGACAGAGAAAGTGAGAGGAGGACGCGATCTACCAAGAACACAAAAGCAAAGAAAGGAATTACATTTGTGATCAAAGTAGGAAATTATAGTGAAAAACAAAATCTTTGGTTTCTGGGTAGTTCAGAAAGAGTGAGATTTAATTACCTGTGGAAGGCTAAAGAAGTAGGGAGGAGGATGAGGGATGCAAGAGCGTTGGAGTAGAAGACAAAGATGAGGTTGCTCATGCCAGTAGACATGGCTGCTTTGCTTAGTATTATGACCCCTGCTCCAGCACACTCAGTCATCATCATCCCTACTATAGGTAGTGCTGCAACTTTCCCCATGGCTCTGTTTTTCTCTTCAATCCCACAACCAGAATTACACACACACTTTCTATCAAACTCGTCAGATCGTTCAGCTGCACTTAATTTCAACTGATTGAAGACTCACTTTTTCATTCATAATTGGTTTGGTGTGTTTCTGTTTGTCTCACTTTGCCCGCCACTTGGTTTTACTATTTTTTTAAATACGTTGTTTCCACCTTTTCTTTTTAAGATAAAAGAAGAGTGCTGCTAAACGAATCCTAAAATTAACTGAGTACACCATACTACCAAATTATTTATTGAATTACTCATTTATCCCAATATAAAATGACCAAAAAGGTATCTACTTTTCTTCTTCTTCTTCTTCAAAAATTTGAGAGTCCACAAAACCCTCAAAACCCCATTTTTATTTATTTTATCCCATCACCTTTCTTTCTACTCTCAACTTGTAGAAATCATTTTATTCTCAATCCCATTATAATTTATAAGCCAGTCAGTTAAAACTCCTATTATTTTTTCCATAATTTTCAATTGAGAGAGTAAAATAGAGGTGCTAGCTGGATTTGAAATGAAAAGAAGAAATTATGGAAGACAAAAGAATACACGATATTTGCAGTTCCTTCTGGTTATGTTTGTTAGGGCAATAATTTACAATGAGCAACACTTCAAATAATAATAAGAATAATAAAAACAACCAGGCCTCCTCCAACACCTACACCGATTACAGGGAATTCTACCTTAAACAAAACGCTCTACAACCTCAATCCCACGCATTCATCTCCTCCCACCTATCGCACTCACAGCTTGTTGCCATCATGGAAGTATATGCGGGATGGATTATTAATTACGTTGTGAACCAGTTAGATTGGTGATCATTTGATTGGAAAAAGAAGGGTTTTTTTTCTTCTTCTTTTTCTAGCTAAAATTGGCATCATTGAGTTTCATACTTGGGATTCCTTGAATCTATTTCTGAAGAAGATAACTGACGACGCTAGCTTTTGTCCGTTTGGCAAAAATCCAAGCTGATGATTCAGATCCATTAAGGTGTTGTGTGATAGAGTGTATTAGGGTGTACTAGGGGTATTTTTGGTAGTTAAATAGGGTGTACTTAGTTAATTTTACATTTTGATTAAAATATTAAGGTGTACTTAGATCATAGGGTGTACTCAGTTAATTTTAGGGTTCGTTTAGCAGCACTCTAAAAGAAAAACATTGTTTCAATTTTCTTTCAAGCATTGTCCAGTTTTTACTAGTTGTAACTTGTAACTCCAAATTTCAATGTTTATTTCATCTCTCTTTTCAACTTGTGAGTGAGATTCCAACTTAAAATCATCTTTATGAAATTAAGGGAAATATTATTAGACTAAAAATTAATTAGTGATGAAATGATGAGTTTCATTAGACTAAAAACTAGTTAGTTACCAAATGATAAGTTGAACGGTGAAAACATCGCTTTGCATTTTAATTAGTTGTATGCTCGATCGTTCCAGTTCAAAAATCAATATTATAAATTTTAAAGTTAGTGAGTCGAGATCTCAAATCTTACATATATGAGATCTCGAATCTTTACAATCACCATTAAAAAAATTAAATTTATTCGCATTTGATTACATTTAGACCATTTTAATAATATACACAAACAAAAAAGAACCTGCCTTGTTATTTACACAAGATACTTGTGCAGTTGTGCTTCTCTTGTATATTGTTTTGTAGTAGAGGGGCTCTATTTTGACCTAATGATTCCCAACTACTACCACCTTCCACCAGCTTCTCTTCTTTGGCCTTTCCCCACATCACCGCATAAAACCCAGTAACAATTATAAGTGCACCAACCAAACTGCAAAATTATTGTACAATTATCATTAATTAATTTGCTAACAAGAAGGCTTAATCATAAACGTGCAGACTTGTTAAGAGGCAAAGACTTTGTAAACCATCTGTAGCTTTCATTAACTTTCAATCAATCAATGAAATAAAAGATTATCCACTGGGTCGTCACTAATTGAGGTTGGGGTACCCCATTTCTCTTCCATGATTATGTACTGGTTGTCGTTTCTGATTATTTATAAGTTTTCCACCAATCAATCTCATTCTCTCAACCAACTTAACTTTAACGCAAGTTTAATATTACAAAACCCATAATTATAGTCTTTTCATACATATACTACTTTATTGCACCTAAAAAGAGTGAGACCACCACTTATGACTCTATCAAATTATGATTAGAGTTTACATAAAAGTACTCAATCGTTGAGGTCTTTTCAAACTCAACTTTTAAAATTTTGCACGCAGATACCTAAATTCATAAAAAATCTACAAGTTAACCTTTATAATTAATAGGAACGAGATTTTGGATAGTGGGATAAATATGTTTAACTACTTAAGCTACAAATCTCTTAACGATTATATTCAAATGCTTCAATAACACGAGTTACAATTGTGCGTACCTTCCAAAATAGAATGGATCTCCCAAAAAGATGGCACCCATGATCACACCAAAAATAATTCCAAGAGGCTTAAACATAGAACAAAACAGAGCTCCAGCCTTCCACACACACCAGGTGGTTATAGTGTAACGGAGAACGATTGAAACAATTGCCTATATGATGAGATATATGAACATACAAAAATGAATTTATGAATAAAGTTTGAACTTGAAAACATTATAGGCATTGCTACTTGCTTGCTTACAGTGTACAAAACAGCAATCAGCCCCATATCCAACCTTAACTCCCAAGCATTTGCATCTTTAACTGCAATTAAAGTAAATAATGCAGACTGAATGGTCGTGAATAAGCATTGAAAACAGACTATGACCACAACTGCAGGGTACTTCTTTAGGGTTGATGCCTGCAAATGTTAGGAATTAAGAAAATAAAACAATTAATTAATTACTTAATTTGCTTGTTCTTTGCTTTGAGCTCTTGAAAGGGTAATTGAATGATTGAATGATAGGCCTAATTACCTGCAGAATGTACCATAAGGAAGTGAAGAAGGAGTCAGCTGCAAGAAAAAGGCCTCCCAGAACCCAATTTGATTTTGATGAGAAGAGATTGAGTGGATGTGATGATGGTAGCAGCATGATTGGCTGGCCTTTGTAGAATGTTACAACAAAGGCTCCTGTGATTGATGCTATGGTTCCCAAAATTTTGGCTTTGCTGCTTGAGCTTCTCCACTGCACCTTTTCCATCCTAAAACCACCCATTTCAAACAATCAATGCATGTGATTACACATACACATTAATCTATTTGGTTTTTTCTTTTAAGAAATCAACTTATAAGAAAATGTTCAATAGTTTTAGTCATTTGCCATGAGCTCTATATATGTATAATTCAGATCAGTATTCTCATATTCCAATCAGAAAGAAAAAAACAGAACCTGAAAATGATGGCAAGTATGAAAGTAAATGCTGGGATGAGGTTAAGCATGGCGGTGCCAAGCGTGGCAGAGCTGTATTCTATACCAACATATCCAAATATCTGGGCAGAACATCTGCATGGAAGTAACTAAAATCAAGCAGAATATATTTCTTTTTCTAAATATGCATCAATAAAGAACCCCTAAAAAAAATCTGAAAGAGGAGTACTGTTAATTCGCATGTCAATTGATTGAGTTATATATCTTTCAATTTACATGTAAGAAATTGCAAATTCACATGTAAAAAAGTAGTGTAAAGTTGCATTGTACTATGTTACCAACCCAAACAGGGCAAGCATGAAGAATCTGCAGAGTATGGAGAATGTAAGGGGAGGGCGCCCTGATCTGCCAATGACCAGAAAATCAAAGTAACATGAAGAGGAAAGATTGTCACACACCTTACTGATGAACACAGTAAATTAAAGAATTGAGGGAGATGGAGAATTAAAGAAAGAAGAACCTGTGGTGGAAGAAGAGGGCTGGAGGGAGAAGAATGAGAGTGGAGAGGCCATTGGCATACACAACCATAATGTATTTGTTGGTCCCTTTGGACATGGCTGCTTTGTTTACTACCATATTTGCAGCTTGAGCCAGAATCGCCATCACCATTCCTAGAAATGGCAGTAAACTCTCCATGCTCATCCTCTCTCTCTCTCTCTCTCAGGCACACACTCACACAGAGTCACAAGGTCACAAAGACAGAACCACTTGGACCACTTCTCTGTTTTCTTCCCCTTTGTATTTGTAATTTTGTTGTATGATAGAGGAAATGGGTGGTCACTGGTTTGTATACGTAGAAACTGATTTTCCCTTATGTTATTCATATGATCATTATACAATATATATAGAGTGCTGCTATTTCCACCCACTTGTCCTATTTTCCCACCCACCTTATTTTCAAAATTTTAAAGACAAATTTACCTATTTTGTAAAATGACTTCTAAGGACAAAAACCTCAACCCATCACAAACTTTCTCCATCGACGACCATGGAGGGATATACCCAAATGTAGTGCCGACTACCAAAGCAACAACACCAACGCCTACTGCGCAGGTGACAATGATCCTTAAAAAGGCTTGAAACATCTTTCTGTCACTCAGTAGGTGCCTGCCTAACCCAATCTAAGAAGTAAAATACCTGCCAACACCCCCACACACCACCAAAATAAAATGAATAAAGAAGTAAATGAATCGGGGTAAGTTAATTCACACCATATACACTGAACAGAAGAGGAAACATACTATACAATTCATATAATTGATAAAGAGTAAATTGAATGTGCATGGAAAAGCAAACCTGCAAAAAGAAGAAGACGCCCATCGCAACCATATGCTCGCCTGATTGCACCAAAACGTAAAGCAGAATCAAGCTGATTATAAAAGACCACCTCCCCAACCAGATATTCCAGCGTGGGTTATGGGTTAATAATTTGATTTGATCGCTTGATTTTTGCTATTTTATTTTTTTGTCTCTCTCGAAGAACTTAAAGTATCTCATTGATTCTTGTTAAACCCACAAGTGATCCACGTCGGTAGCAGGAGGAGATGGGGAGGTGGGTCATCGATGAGGGAAGTTTGTGCTGGGTTTGGGTTGGGGTTTTTTTTTTTTTTTTTAAGTTTCAAGTTTTTTTTGCTTGAATTAATAATTAAAGGACATTTTAGGAAAATTGGTGGGTGGAAAAATAGGATTGTATTTTTTCAAATCTATATGGTGGGTGAGAAAATAAGGTGGATGGGAAAATAGGACAGGTGGGTGGAAATAACAGCACTCTATATATAAAGTCTGTAGAGAATAATCTACAGTTATAGCAAGCCATTATCATAAACATAAATATGGAGTCATGGCCTAATAACAACGTAATTGACAACTGACCATTTCCTATCATTAGTAGGATTAACTATTGTAACTGAAATACTATTGTAACTCCCTAATACTCCCCCGCAAATCGTGCGCACACATCATAGCAAGATTTGAATGAAGAAACTACATAGTAATGGAGATGACGACAGTAGTCGGTTGTAGTAGTTCAGTAAGGGGAACCAAAAAGAAGAACTCCAATCTCCAGAGTTGCAACAGCGGCATGAGAGAAACAAAGTAAACATAACGCCCATTGAAAGGCAGAAAGTGAAGGAGCGCACAGGCTCATGGAAGAAAAGAATAAAATGATGGGCTGACATACAAGTCAAATGGACCTAGGAAACAACTTTAGGCACCTAAGAAACATAACTCTACCTTGGAATCACCCTTTAGGTAGGATAAAGAGCATGCGGTAAGCAAGAAAAGAAGTAGCCAGTAGAAAAAAAAAAGGTTGCCCCAAAAAAAAAAGTTACACCCATAGGAAGAGAGGAAGTGGAAACAAAAGAAAATTTATCACATGGTAAGTAGAAAGGGATGCGTGCAGAGAAAGCAGAAGGAATATTTGAAGGGAATAATGGGGTTAAGAGAGGGTGGCACAGCAGTAGAGGATAGGAGGTGAAACCAACTTGGGACACAAAGAAAAGAAAAAAAGAGCATGGGCAAGTTTGAATTTCAAAGCAACATAGAAACAATAAAATAAGGTATGAGGAAGAAAACCACGTGGGAACAGAGAAGTAATAAAGAAAATATCATCACAAGAGCATAGAGACCCATAGAGATTAAAATAAAAAGAGATTATTGACCCAAAAAACAATAATAAGAAATAAAGAAGGAAACCAAGTGAGACAGAAATGAAAAGAGAGTATGGGCAAAACACATAGAGAGAAAATCCTTTCAAAATAAAGATGGAAAAAGGAGAGAAAAAAAGGAGAAAATTGAACACTCATCAAAAGGAGAAAGTAGTTAAGAGAGGGAGAGAGAACACAAGATGCGAAGGAGCGCATGGGCTCATGGAAGGAAGGAAACTCAAGATGCCAGAAACAACCCATGACGGGGAGAGAGAAAACACAATTGAAAAGAAGAGAAGAGAATACCCCAGTAATATAAAAAAAATTATAAAGATAAGAAGACAATACCAGTAACAGAGAAGAAGAAAGGCAGAGAAAAACCACAATCGTAGACTGGGATAAAGTTTGGCAAGCATTGACAAGGCTTGCAGAGGAAAGAGAGACAGCACGACGGAGACAAAGAAATAGAGAGAGATTTCAAGAGAAAGAGGGAAACAACGATAGAGAGGTGTGTTCTCTAAGGGAGAACAGAGATCTGACCATCATTTTAAGAGATGGACATGGATGAGGAGTGGGACTAGGTATCTGAGGAGTGGAAGAGGCACTAAGCTGTGAAGGAGAGGGAAAAAAAACAACAATATCATCTTTGAGAAGAGGAGAGGAAAAATGATTGTATAGAAACAAACACTCTTATGGGTGAGGAGCGCCAACGACTCTCAATGTTGGCAACTAGAGGATCGCTAATCGGCGTTAGCCATTAGCTCTGATACCATGTAGAAACTAATTTTCCCAGAGGAAAAATGATTGTATAGAAACAAACACTCTTATGGGTGAGGAGCGCCAACGACTCTCAATGTTGGCAACTAGAGGATCACTAATCGGCGTTAGCCATTAGCTCTGATACCATGTAGAAACTGATTTTCCTTTATATTATTCATATGATCATTATACAATATATATAAAGTATGTAGAGAATAATCTACAGTTACAGCAAGCCATTATTATAAACATAAATATGGAGTTATGGCCTAATAACAACATAACATACAACTGACCATTTCCTATCATTAGTAGGATTAACTATTGTAACTAAAATATTATTGTAACTCCCTAATAGTATATTTTCAATGCAACAGTCAATTGTCTTTGGCAGCAGTGTTATGCTTTTCTTTTCAGACCCTCTTTGTAAAACGTTGTATTTGTTGTATAAAGTAAAGAGATGCTTATAGGTTTTGTCTATGTGTGCAGTGAAACCAAGCATGTAGATATTTTTCTGAGCAAAAACCCACCATGGTGTATACTGTGTGATTTCACTTCCACTCAAATTAAAATTATGCTTTATATTCGCGCACTACAAACTGCAGCATGGAATGAGACATCTTGAGTTGGATCCAATAGCCTTAATTATTTCGATCTACTGACTCAACCAATCAGAAGAAGAACCAAACTAACTTTTTCCTCTTTTCCATTCATCTGATCGTTTGATAACCATTTAATTTTTAATTTTTACTTTTTAATTTTTATTCAAGAGTATAGAGGAAAAAGAGGGAGAATAGAAGTGAGAATGAGAGGGAAGATGGGAGTGGAGGATGGGAGGAAGGAGTAACAAAAGTGAAAACAAAAATTAAAAACTGAAATCTATTTGAAATTGTTTTCACTTTCAAGTTTTGTTTTCACTTTTGTTACTCCTCCTTCCCATCCTCTCCCCTCTCATCATCTTTCTCAATCTCATCATCCCTCTCTTCGGCCGGTTTGGGCCTAAGCCTAATTCTCTTTACTTTTGCATTTTTTCAACATTGAAATTTTGCAATTTGGATTTTTGAAGAGGTATCAAAACTTTCGTTTGTTTTTTTTTTCTCATTCTTTTCCTTTTGAGTTGGTTTGGTTGAGTGCCTTTTGTTTTTGGCTCAGCAATTTTACTCACTCACTATCTTCTTCATATTAATAAATTAACCACCATGTTCTGTCAATATGTTTTGTTAGTTTTCTTAACTTTTTTATATTTTAAGTTGATTTGAATGTTTTTTTTAATTTTATACGAGCATTGAATGTTTAGAGGATGGGAATTGAATGTTTAGTTTAGTTTTATGTGATTATATTTGAAGGGAAAAATATGCTCAAAACCCAGATGTTATATTGTTCTCTGTTTATTAGTTAAATTATTAGAGTTGAACATTTCATGCTTGAGTGTGATTGATCATATTTTTAGTTTCTTTATTGCTATTGCCTCTAACTTGTTGTGGTGATTGTTTAGATTTTTATTGTCATTAGTTCTGTTTAATATAAAATTTAAAACTCTTGAAATTTTAAAAAGACAAAAAAGACAAATGAGACATAGCTCAAAGTCTAAAAAAGATCTTTAGAAAATTATTTTCTTAAAAAAATCAATGCTTAGTTTATTTATAAAAAAAAAACTACAGTTTCAGTTATTAATGTGTGTATATGGGCACACTTTAGATTTTCGCTCTGGGCCTTTGAAAGCTCAGGACCGGCTTTGTTGGTTGAGAACAAGCCCAGCTTGTTTATCATTTCATCCCACTTCTCCAAAGCCTTGCATCCGTTCCTCACCACCTCCCAATACCCAAACAACAACAAACACAATCGAATCACACAAATCAATTACACAAGAAAAAGTTGGCCTCATCGCTGATCCACGAAGACCTAGTCTTGCATCCACGAAGACCCACCCCGTCGTCGAATTTGAAATCTTGGCTAGATGAATATAGCAGCTGCCCCCTCTTTAACTCAGATCCCCCTCCTCCCCAACCTTAGAACCGTACCCCACCTCCCTGACCCTGAACCACCCTCCCCTCCCCGACCCTAGATCCCTGGCTCAAATACCCACACCTACCCGACTCTGTGTCGTTAGAGCACTTCCAGCAGTGAAACCCTTGCCATGGCAAGGGGGGGGCTAGGGCAGCTACTATTCACATGAATAGTGGCTGCCCTTGCAAAAAGCAATGTGCGTTTCTAGCACTTGCCATGGTAAAGGGCAAACACTATTCATTTTTTTGTTTTTTTCACAAATTTGTTTACTTAAACAATTAATTTGGACAATATTTTCGGATAAGATTTTTGGTGTGGGAAGTGAAAAATATGACTAAGTATTTTTTTTTTTTTAAATCTGAATTTTTTAAAATATTTTTTTCCGTTTTTTCAATTTTTTGTAAAATTTTTTTGTTGCTGACATCAGCTTGCCCTCGTTTTGGATCTGGGGCTCAACATGCCCTCGGGCCAACCCAGGTCGCTGGGTCCCGCCTTCTACCCGGGCTTCATTTTGTTGCTGGAAACGACATTTTGGGCCAACACCCCTCCCCCCCCAAACCCTTCTACTGCTGGAACTGCTCTTAGTTATAGAGAGAGAAGAGAGAGAGTTTTTTAAAAAAAATTATTTGAAATTTTCATGTTTTTCTCGAAGTTCTAATTGTTAATTGATTATTTTAATTTTTTATCTTTTATATTTTATTTTTATCAACTGACGTGGCACAATATGTCTGATTTTTGCTGGGCCATTGATTGCCACATCATCATTTAACGGATAACTTAACAGTTTGACTAACAGAGGTATGACAGTCGTAAAAAATCAAATTTTGGGTATGAAGTTGATAAAAAAAAAAACCTTGATGTAGCAAAGTCATAATTTCCGGAAACTTCCGAGTAGTAAAATGAAATTTACCCTTATATTTAAATTTCTAGAATAAGTTATCAATCAGAATATTATTTTCCTGATACGATTTTAATTAGGATTTAAATTATTTTTTTATTGGTTAAGTTTTAGAATATTCTGGAACCTAAGGTGTCCTACAGTTTTAGGGTTTCTTTGTTTTCTATTTAAGTTAACTCATGGTATTGTATTAAGTAGTTTATTCAAATTATTAATCCAATTTTAGAGATTCTCTCTATTTTCTTGTGGATTTTAGTTTATCTTTTCGGGTTTAAACATTTGTCAATCCATAAATCCGTGCTTCCATGCTGCATCACTATAACTTATAGAGTTTTTCTATTTAAACCCCGCACTTCTCTTTGTTCACCCCATATTCTAAGTTCACCCCAACTTCTAATTCAAATTTTCACAATTTCTAAGAAAACCCCACTATCTTCACAAGTTACCCTTAAATATACACCCAGCAAAAAATAAATAAATAAATAACTCATCAACCTCACACCCCACACCCCACACCCAACACCCAACACCCACCTCAATCTCACATTACTTGAAGGGATAAAAACACTATTGTCAAATGTGTAGCAACATTACTTTATTATTATTATTATTCCTAGATAAAAACACCTTTACCACTACAACTCTCTCTGCATTTGTAGAGCTCCATTGGATACAGATGAGAGTTGGGGAAGAGGAGCCAACTTTGCTACCAAATGCAAGATGGTCCCCCTAGATTCCAGTAGTGTAGAAGCAATTAATTTACCACACACAATGCAGAAAAGATTTTCATGCCGAAATTCAATAGCAAAAGGGAGTAATAAATATTGGTCTTTGCTAAGGCTAAACCATATTAGATCAGGAAAATATTCTATTAGTGTTCTTATAATTTCGATTATCCCATTATTAGTGGCTATCTTGAGGATAATTCAATATGTAGGCAATGCATCTATATATTTTCATATGTTAATGTATGTAGCCAATGCATCTCACTTATATACAAAGTTAGGAACTCATAGAGACGCTGCAAAGCTTCTTTCTGGGTATAGTTCTCTC
>NW_018922033.1:0-27613 GCF_002207925.1 Prunus avium | reverse complement strand
AACCACTCCCCTAAATGAAAATGACGGGCAACATAATCATTATTGATCACCTACTTAAAATTAATTAAGTATGGCTAATCGTGTATTCTTAAAGGAAACACAATTATATAACTTTAACACTTGGGTGCTGGATAAATTTTGTTTGTTTATCGTTCTCAAATGTTTAAACTATTTAAATAAGGATGAAAAAGTAATTAAGACATAACTTTTAATGCCGTTTTTTCTTGAATGGAGACAATTATGAATCTGAGAAATTTTCATTAGGGAGAGAAGAATTGGAATTGGAGTATGGATTGTAGTGTGAAGCCTACATACTTCTTGATTCCTTATGTGTCGATAAGAAAGTCGTGATTTGGGGAAAATTATCAATAAAAGAGAGATAAGGAATTAGAATAAGATTACAGATTGTGACATAAAACCTATGCTTTTTGATTATATATGTGTTGATAAATGCAGATGCATGAAATCAACAATTTTAATTATTTCGTTCTTCTTTCTATTTATTTTTTATGTGTCTCGCTTGTACTTCATTATTAATTTACCAAAAAAATAAGGGGGGATTTTATTTATTTTAAAAACCAATCGATCCAGCTTTGAACTTTGAAGTATATGTCTGGGTTGAGTGGGCTATGACTTGGTTGACAGATATCGCAACAGGACAAATCCTAAAACTGGCGATGACTTTGGGAGAGTCAGCAACTCAGCCAACTTTATAACCAACCTAACCGTCATCGGAAGTCTGGTAGTTGAAACTACAGGGGGAAAAGTCCTAGAGAGAGAAACTGATCCCAAAACCTCAGGAGAAGCAAAGAAGCTCCAAAAAACCACCCAAAATTCACACACAATTGATTTGTTTATGTCCTGTCTCTCTCTCCCTCTACCTTCTCTTCAAAGATCCAATCTTCAAACAGACCCGCAAATAAAAATGCCGACTTTCTCATCTTCTTCTTCTCACTTGTCCTCAGTCATACAATTGATGTCTCTCTCTCATTCCCAACTGCCACTGCTTAATTTTGTAACATGGGCTGGTTCAAAATCCCCACCATTTTTACTTCATATAATCACACCCACCTTCCTTACTACAACCCAGCTCGCCAAAATTTGGTAAACAAATCCGAAACCCAGAAAGATGGCGCCCCCAACAAGGTCTTTCGATTTTTGCGCAGGCTTATGTCTGGAGGTTTGTCGAAGTGTTTTGCTTGTTCTGTTTTTATGCATGAATGGATTTTCTCTTCTTGGAGCTATTTCTGATGTGGGATTTTGGCGTTTCTGTGGAATGTGCAGGAAAAATTGATGGAGGGTCAAGAACTGAGGCAGAGGAGAAGCTTTACGCTTGGTTATACGCCTTGGCGCAGTCCGACAAGGATTTGGTTTTCGAGTATGTTCGATCCACAGAAAGGGGTTAGTGTCCTTAGTTACTCACCTTAATTCTCTGTTCTGTTTTTAACCAAAGTTATTAGGGAATGAGAACTTTGAGATTTGTTTTTCTGATAGATGCAAGTGTGTTTGTAAAAGGACTGACTGAATGTATTACATGGTTGTCTCCATTGTTATACGGATGGTGATCCGAAAAATGTATGGGGAAGTTAGTAGAATTTGAAATGCTTTATGAAATTCCAAGATATAGGCAACTTTATCAGTTGAATTTGATAATTATAAGGCTAGGTTGGTACATTTTGCAGTATTTTCATGTAAGCCCGAATTATAAGGCTAAAAGAAGTTGTAGCTCCTCGCAATCGTATAATAGCTCTGGAGTTTCGCTTCGCTGCAGGATTAAGCTTTGCTGAAGCTGAAAGGAGATTGAAGGAAAACGGACCGAATGTTCCTATTGATTATTCTTTTCCAAGCTGGTGGCATATTTTGTGGAATGCTTTCTTCCACCCTTTCAATATCATATTGATTGTCTTGTCTGTAATCTCATACTTTACTAGCGACAGCCCAAATGGATGTATCATGCTTGTTTTGGTTTTCATAAGTGTCTCCCTCCGATTCTATCAGGTATTTCTTGCTTAGTTTGTTCAATCAAATAGGTTCCATATCTTTCAATCAAATGAGATTGATTTTCCATGTTCCTTTCAGGAATATGGCAGTTCAAAAGCGGCCATGAAGCTTTCAGAATTTGTAAGGTGCCCGGTCAAAGTTCAAAGATGTGCAGGTAGAGTTTACCAGACGGAGCTAGTGGTACAGATTGACCAAAGAGATGTTGTTCCTGGTGACATTGTCATTTTTGAACCTGGAGACCTTTTTCCTGGTGATGTGAGATTGTTATCTTCGAAACACCTTGTCGTAAGGTACAGTGCCTCTAAGGCTTTCTGTCTTATAAATGAGTATTTTTGAGTTCTTTTATGTCATTCTTCCTTTTTTAGATTAAGTGATCACTCTATGCTTCTTGAACAGCCAGTCATCATTAACAGGTGAGTCTTGGACAACTGAAAAAACTGCTGATATCAGAGAAGATCAAAGCACTCCATTGCTTGATCTGAAGAATATTTGCTTCATGGTATGTACAATAAGGCCTTAAATTGTTCAAATTATGCTGGAACATTTCAATACCGTACACGTAACATCAGAGGTTGCACCTTATAAATTGAAAAAGTTTGGGATTAAGACTTCATTAATGGGATTTCTTTCACAAATTTCATGATTAAGTAGGAATTTCCTGCTTAATATATTTTGGTAATATTGCATGTTACTGAACAATTATATAATTTCCTGCTGTTTTGTAAAAAATTCAGGGGACGAATGTGGTATCAGGTGGCGGAGCTGGTCTAGTGGTTTCCACTGGATCTAAGACATACATGAGCACCATGTTTTCAAACATAGGGAAGAAGAAACCACCAAATGATTTTGAGGATGGTGTCCGCCGCATATCTTACGTGCTGGTTGCTGTTATGCTAGTTGTAGTCACCGTCATAGTTGTAATTGACTACACTACATCTCATAATCTGACTGAGAGCATCCTTTTTGGAATCTCGGTAGCAAGTGCACTAACTCCTCAAATGCTTCCCCTCATTGTTAACACAAGTCTTGCAAAAGGAGCACTTGCTATGGCCAGAGACAGATGCATAATCAAAAGCTTATCTGCAATCCGAGACATGGGATCTATGTGAGTATATACATAACTATATATATATATATATATGGAAGTGTGTGTGGATGGATAAATCTTACCACAAACTGATAGCTGCCTGAAATGATGATGATTCGGTGGCTTTTGGAATGGATAGAACCGTCTTAAAGTGGAAATGTGCATATAAGGCTAGGCCTTTATGTACTACATTGTATGCATTTTGTCATGCTCCAGTGCAAGCTTCATCTGATTATACTAGTCCTGTGTTGAATTCTTTTTTATTTTTTTTTTCCTGAAGAGGGCGGAGGAATTCACCGGTACTTGACTATATGATGTTAAACTGAAAGGGACCCATTGTGGCTCTCAATCCAATTCTCTTTTATGCTGAAATGGAGATATGGTTTAAAACTTGACAAATTGTAATGTAGAGCAATGCCTGATCTGAATTTCAGAAAACTATTTGAAGTGTTGCATTGTGCTATCCTGAAATTCTCTTGCATAATAGAATTGTAGCAGCCAACTTGCCTTCCATTTGCAGAAAACATGAAAGAAAACTAGGTAGAATATGGACTCTTGCATATGGCTTTATCATTTTCTGAACTTGAACTTCCATATTAATTTGTTATGTTCTCTTTTTTACAGGGATATCTTATGCATTGACAAGACTGGTACACTCACCATGAACCGTGCAATAATGGTTAATCATCTTGACAGCCGGGGGTTATCAAAAGAAAAGGTTTTACAGTTTGCTTTCCTTAACTCCTATTTCAAGACCGATCAGAAGTATCCCCTCGACGATGCAATTCTGGCACATGTATATACCAATGGATACAGGTTCCAGCCATCCAAGTGGCAGAAAATAGATGAGATTCCTTTTGATTTCATAAGAAGAAGAGTGTCTATTATCATGGAAAGAGAAGCAGAAGACAAAAGCCGTCATGTTTTTGACAGAGTCATGGTGACAAAAGGAGCTCTGGAAGAAGTAATGAAAGTTTGTTCTTCTATAGAGGATGTTGACAGCGGCACGAATATAACGTTCACTTCTGAACACTACCAAAGGATTCTAAATATGGTTGAAGAAATAAGCAATGAGGGACTAAGAGTTCTAGGAGTAGCAATAAAGAGCCTTGATACGGTGTGTCTGGATTTCTTACTCAACTTCTGCATTTAATGAATTCAAGTGCATTTGCTTATTTCTTTCAAAATTTTGCATGTTTCCTAGTAGTCCATCTAATACACAATTTCTTGCTAAAATATTAAACAAGCCGCTGTGGATTAATTATTCCTATATAAAGTCCTTGACCTTGGTATTTGCTGAACTCGAACAGAGATGTGAGAACAGCACACCAAAAAGAAAAAGATTTCTGCTACCTTATAATGTTACTAACATGAAATTTTTTGTGACAATGCAGGAAACAAGTTATCAGCGCAAAGACGATGATGAAACTTTTGAATCAGACATGGTTTTCCTAGGCCTCATAACGTTTTTTGACCCACCCAAGGACTCAGCAAAGCAAGCTCTGTGGCGGCTGGCCGAGAAGGGAGTGAAAGCAAAAGTACTAACAGGTGACTCTCTCTCCCTAGCTATAAGAGTTTGCAAGGAAGTTGGTATCAGAACAACCCATGTAGTTACAGGGCCAGAGCTTGAGCTACTCAACCAGGAGTCATTTCATGAGACCGTTAAAAGAGCTACAGTACTAGCTCGACTCACCCCAACGCAGAAACTTCGAGTTGTGCAGTCGTTGCAGACGGTTGGTAATCACATTGTTGGCTTCTTGGGGGATGGAGTAAATGACTCGCTTGCCCTGGATGCAGCCAATGTTGGTATATCAGTTGATTCAGCAGCATCAGTTGCAAAAGACTTTGCTGACATTATCTTACTGGAGAAAGACCTTAATGTCCTCATCGCCGGCGTTGAGCATGGTCGGCTCACATTTGGGAACACAATGAAGTACATAAAAATGTCAGTTATAGCCAACCTAGGAAGCGTTCTTTCAATTCTCATAGCAACCGTGTGCCTCAAGTATGAACCGTTGACTCCTCGACAGCTTCTTACACAGAACTTCTTGTATAGTGTGGGCCAGATTGCAATCCCATGGGACAAAATGGAAGAAGATGCTGTAAAAGTCCCACAAAAATGGTCCCAGAAAGGCTTACCCATGTTCATTTTGTGGAATGGCCCTGTGTGTACAATCTTTGATGTAAGCGCACTTCTGTTCCTTTGGTTCTATTATAAGGCACATGGTGTGGTTGACAGTATGTTCTTCCATTCTGCTTGGTTCATTGAAGGGCTTCTCATGCAGACTTTAATTATCCACCTGATCCGGACTGAGAAAATTCCCTTCATTCAGGACCTTGCCTCATGGCCTGTGCTTTGTTCTACGGTTCTAATTTCTGCCATTGGAATTGCAATTCCATTCACACCAATTGGGGACGTGATGGGATTTGTTGAGCTTCCATTATCCTACTTTGGATTTTTGTTGGTGCTTTTTATAGGATATCTTTTTGTTGGCCAGGTGGTCAAGAGACTCTACATTATGGTTTATAAAAGATGGCTTTAGTTAACTAGAAGGGTGATTTTGGCTGAGATTCATGTTTTGCACAGTAGTGTGAGAGATTAGGAAGAAAATTTTCTCATATATCATTGACACAGAGTGTAATACATATAGCCTCAAATTTGTTACAGAATCATTGACATTTTCTGTCCTTCCACAATTTTATTGGATCTGCAATTTTGCAAAACAATATGAAAGAATATGAATGTGATGGTTGAGCAGAAAAGAAGAAAATCTGCATTTAGATATTTCTCTCCAAGTGGTGAGCCATGATGTATTTCAGGTATGATTTGTCACAAAGTATGATGCAGATAGAACAACACATATGTCAAGCCCAGCAACGCTAAACCATTAACATTCCGTTTCTTGGGTGAATTACCTGCATAGATATAAATAATTTTCTGTTAACATGGTTGATGTAATCAAAGACTAATTCAGTACGGTTTACATGTGTGTCTGCATTGGTGATGTTATAGCAAAAAGAACAAATAAGTCTAGGCAATTACCCAATTGGAGATAGTTGTTCCTAATGTTCCATTCAAAATCCCAGTGTGGTCTGTCATTTTTCAGTGTCCAGTAAGCCCATCCAAAGGAAGCAGCATTATAAACCTCTAACTGGACCCTCCCAAAGTCTTGATAATCTTTCTGAGAGCCGCTTGTCACTTTCCACTCATTCACCCACTCTCCTACAAAGAAATCCAGTTTTCAACTATTATAGCTCATACTACTTGAAACCTATGCAATTTTATTGGATCTGCAATTTTGCAAAACAATATGAAAGAATATGAATGTGATGGTTGAGCAGAAAAGAAGAAAATCTGCATTTAGATATTTCTCTCCAAGTGGTGAGCCATGATGTATTTCAGGTATGATTTGTCACAAAGTATGATGCAGATAGAACAACACATATGTCAAGCCCAGCAACGCTAAACCATTAACATTCCGTTTCTTGGGTGAATTACCTGCATAGATATAAATAATTTTCTGTTAACATGGTTGATGTAATCAAAGACTAATTCAGTACGGTTTACATGTGTGTCTGCATTGGTGATGTTATAGCAAAAAGAACAAATAAGTCTAGGCAATTACCCAATTGGAGATAGTTGTTCCTAATGTTCCATTCAAAATCCCAGTGTGGTCTGTCATTTTTCAGTGTCCAGTAAGCCCATCCAAAGGAAGCAGCATTATAAACCTCTAACTGGACCCTCCCAAAGTCTTGATAATCTTTCTGAGAGCTGCTTGTCACGTTCCACTCATTCACCCACTCTCCTACAAAGAAATCCAGTTTTCAACTATTATAGCTCATACTACTTGAAACCTATAGAAGATGAGTTTTCAGATAAAAAAATCATGATAACTTATAGGCTCGGATTTCATACCAGAACCAAAATATAAGGCCTTGAAGTGAAAAAAGTTTTTAGGTGAAGGGAATAGGGGATATTGCCTTACCAATAAAAACTAGTGGACCATTTGCACTGTTCAGGGCCTCCAATTGAGCTTCCCTGCTCTTGTATATGAATTGTATATTATCCACAGCGCTCATATTAACAAAGAAATTATCAAAAAGATTGTAATAATGCAAATCCACCACTAGATTATGCGAGCCTATGTTAGCATGATAAACTTCCAATGGATCTGCATTGCCAATTCTTTGGCAAACTATTACATAAGCTGTTGATGAGTGTTTCCGAACAGTTTGATAGCCTTGATTGTAATATGAAACTAAAATATCCAATGGAACTGTAGCTGCAGATGGCTCATTTAGAAGCTCAATTCCCAGCAGAGCAGGATGTCTTGCATACCTGCAAATGAAAGAAGTCATGTTGGGCATGCTTGAACTATTGAGGGGCCCCAAATTAATGCAGTGGATATATTCAAACGCTTCAAAGCTACAAAGTGTAAGGGAAACAAAAATGGAGATTACTTTCAGGCGTGTTAGTGAACATTGGTCGATATAAAATATTACGAGGAAAACCTAGAACACGTTTGCAACTTGCATAACATGTGTCTGGACATGTGAGGTTGTGTGCGAGAGAGTGAGACACAGAATGAATTGGCATCCCTGAATTGCATTATGCTTTTAAGTTGGTAATCACTCAAAGATTCAGGATGGTAAATTAGTGGCAAATTACGAAACGCTTTGCATGCTTACCACCCACCATTATAATTTTATCTGTTAAAAAATATTCAAAGGCATATGCAAGTGTGTAACTCTCTAAGAGGTTACAGAGTGTAGCAATTCAAAAACACATCAAGAACATACCTGGAAGCTAGAAAATCTATAACGTGCAGTGTTTGTGAAATGTAATCTGGATTAGGCCAGTCTGTTGAACCATCTCTACTAGCACTATGTTCCATCCCGTTCTGGGAGCCAGGAGCCGCGTGAAGGTCAATTATGCACTTAATATTATAGGCTCTGCAGCACAGTTCTAATGTATGACATCAGAACTGAATGTGATGTTTTAAGTATTAATAGTCTGAACAGAATTAGGTGAAAGAAAGACCTACTGTGCCCATGAGAATGCATTATCTAGAGCTTCCAAAGTTCCACCAATAAATGGTGCGGGAGGATCAGGATCATAAGCAATCCACCAGCCAACAGGAATCCTCACAGTGTTTATTCCATGTTTATACAGAAAATTGAAATCTCCTATAGTGATGAAACTGTTTCTATGTCTCTACAGTTTAAAAAGGTCCCAATATCAAATAAAAAAACAGAAGAAAAAAGCGATAGGAATCAGATGCTCTCATCAAACAAGTATAATGCTCGAATATTCAAATTTACACACAAGAACATATAATCATTTGGCACTGACCAATGAAGACAATATCCACAAATATAACAGAACAAGAAACTTGAGGAAGCAAAAGTAGATGACAGCCAAATTCAGATGCCAAATATGTGCAAACAAGGAATAAATAGGTACTAAAATTGCAAGGGTCAAATCCTAAAAATGTTTGAATATCTTTTCTATCATCCATATTTCAGTAAAATTTATTCTCCCATTTTGAACATTGCTCTGCCATTACTAATATAGATAGAATCAGTAAAGTAAAAGAAAAGCATATTATACACATCCTTCTAATTGTTTCCCTTTTTCTAGATTTGAAAATTATTGCCGCTTCGATTCTGATATGTATGTGCATACCATTCAAAAAAGTTAATCAAATCAAATAATATAGAGGATGTAAATCACCCATTATAATGGCAGCTAGAAAGTAACATACAGTTACCTTAAGAACCTCTTTGGCCTTATTGTGTGCATATCCATTTGCCAGCTGGTAATCTCCATGCAAATTATTAGAAACAATGGCCATTTCAAATGTGGCTGCATTATCATCCCATCCTGGCTTCCCTGGATAGTCTGCGATGAGCTGATTTTCCACTGTAGCCTGCAGGTGATAATGCTTTATTATTGAATTCTTAGACAGTCACAGGCAATCGACAATGAGATAATGATTCTTAGGTGCCATATCAATAGATCCCTAGCAAAATAAATATTCATAAAGTCAGCCCATGCTAAGTGGTGACATGAATATTTTAAGGGCATAATAGAGAACTTTTTCTACGCATTCCTTTGGTAATGACATTGTGGAAAATTTCCTCAACTGTTCATAAATTTTAAGAATAATATCAACTGTAATTGGATAATTACAGATTCACTCATTTCACAGAAATTTCATGCAAGCCAAACAATTGAAATTTTCTTGGAATAAGTCACCTTCAGAAGATTTTTTCTGCTTTGAGTCATTTCTTCAAAACAAATGGAGCAATGGAGCATAAGAATCTCAATTACCCTGATTCAAATTTCTCTTAAATTTAACTGAAAATTCTGAAAAACATCATCCTTACTTGACATATCAACTTACACAAAATGTTTAAATCAGAAAATTAACTATCCCAAAATATAAATGATTTCCCAACATAAATATTTCATGCTGAGAAATCCGAGATTGACAACTGTCTCACCAACAGCTGAAAAATTCTTTAGTCGAAGGTTTTTAACCTGCTTTTAGATGAATTGTGGTAGAATTAAGAGCATGAAAACACATAATTCCTCACTCTAAATGTAATAATGTGGGTCTTCTTCATCCTTTTCACAGTAGAAAGGATCATACCTGCAAATATGTACCACTCATTGTTTTGATGTGAACTCTGCCATTGTTATATTTTTCAATGTGAAAGGTTTCTAATGTTGAAGGTGATTCTGCAGTTGCAGAAAAAGAGCAACCTTCGCCATCACATGTTAGAAACTGGCCTTGCAAGGTGCGGAATTGAAATTCTGATTCAGAAACTCTCCATAACTGCAAGAGAACAGAAAACACATAGCATAAGCATGAGTAACATGAACCAAAATAAACTGAAGACCTCAATTTTCTAGAGTCCAATAAGCATATATTTATAGTATATATAGTTAACTCCCCTTCCTTATAATACAGAAACCAGAAAGAAGTGAGTGAGAGAGAGAGAGAGAGAGAGAGAGATAGAGAAAGAGAGAAGCTATTTTGAACTATAACTACGTAATAAACGGATTTTTATTTTCATTACCAACTCAAAAATCTCATACTACTAACGCTGAAAAGTCTTATATCTATAAAGAGCTAAATGTAAGGTGTTTGATATGCCAAAGGTTTTACCTTATGCTAATCATGTAGCAAAATCTACCAAATTAGGATAAGGGTTGCTAGCTCTTTCATGAGATCAGTGGCCCCTTTACCTAACAACCGCTTCAGATTTCTGAAAAGGGGATTGAGAGGAAAGATAGTTTTTAAATGAATGTTTTCAGTTCTTTCAAATCATTATGGTTCTAGTCTCTCTCTCCTATTTCTGGGAAAAAACTGAGCATAAGGGCTTAACGGATACTTTTAATCGGACAAGACTCAAGATCTATTTATAAGTTAACAATCAACAGAAAACTACTGGCATGAACTATTTGATCAGGCATCTTACCGTAAAGGTTTCCCATGAAGATGCAACATCTCTACTAACCGAGACGTTCTTCCCTCCCCCATTCTCTGCAGAGACATACTTCTCCAAGGTCACGGACTTCAGTTGTACCTGTGTTCCATCCTACATTTCAATATCCATAAATGGGTCAGCTGAAACAATAACGAAAACCCAGAAGACAAAAAATAAAAGAATTCTGAAAATAAAACAAGAAAATCTAGAAAGAAAACTCACCAGCATGTCTCCATTGGGAATGCCATCAAAAAGTGAAGGCTTAATCCAACCTTCCACAACCAACCACCCACCCAAGTTCACTCCTCTCACTTTGGAGTCCCCATGCAATCCCTCCACTTGGATCAACAATTACAACATATAACATTTAAAAACCAAAAGAGAATGAATTCTGCTTCACATTGATATGTTACAAGATTGAGCGTGTTCAAGAAAGAACCGAATAATTCAAGAAATTGAAGCATTGGAGCTCACCTACCTGAGTATACTCCGGAGAAGATGAGCCAAGAGCAGAGTAGAAATGTGCATACCCATTTGGTAAGAACAAGTTCCATGAAGAATGCTGGCTTCAAAAGCACCGAGAAAGGACAAATATAGAAATCCATCTGCAACAAAAGAAACCCCAATAAAGTAAGAAAGCTTATGTTAACCCCCAAAACCCCACCAGGGGGAATCTTAGTAGTTCCTTCCTTATCACGCAATTTATATACCAAATTCAACTTTGTAGACAAGCACAAATATCACTAGCACTGCTCTTCACATTAAATTAATTTAATATAGGCTTAATTCCCTGAAATAATGATAAAATCCCACTTTACCAACTGTTTGGTCCATGAAAAATGAGGCTTTGGATGGAAAATCATTTGTTTTCCTATGTTTGGTAAGTTCTTGGAAAATCGTTGCCTTGCACATGGGAAAATAGTGGGGAAAGTGAAGCCCTCCTAAAGTTTGGGAAAATGAGCCAACATTAAATACACATTTTTCATGATCATATTGTCCTCATTAACAATTTAGAATTACAATATAGCATTAAATGCATTTTTTATATATTTAATTTCATATGGGTATAATTTGAAATTAAACAAACTTTATTTTACATTCCTACACAGACCAACACATGTGAAAGGAAATAAAGTGATTTTTCTTAATTACTTTTCTAGGATTACCAAACATTGGAAAGAAATCTCCATTTCCCATCCTTTGGGAAATGACATGGGAAGTGATTTCCCCTCAAATCCGTTCCGTGAACCAAATAGGAAGTGACCCACTTTGACCCCTTGACCAAAGTTTGATATTCCACATTGCCCCCTATCATCAATTCCATCCAAAAGTCCGTTAAGTTTGATGACGTGGCAGGGTTGTTTTAGTAATTTTGTACACCTAGGTCATTTACTCCAATTTGAGTGGGTGATGTAGCAAAGCGGAGCCCACCTCCAGCATGGATAAAAAAGTAATAAAAAATTAAAATACGAACATTAAATTGAGAAAAAAAAAATTCCTTTCTCATCGAGTCGAACCAAATCCACCCCACCCACCTTCTTCTCAAGCACAGAAGCCTAGAAACTCATCATTTCCCCCCTCCACTCGATCCCTACGCAGAACCCAGAAACCCATCTTCCTCCCTTCCCCTTCTTTTCATCCGTAACCCACCCCCTCCCTGCATAGAAACTAGAAACCCATCTCCCCCCTACCCCATCCCTACGCATAACCCCATCGCCCCCCTCCCCCCTCAACCCAGCTGATTTCTTTGACCTCCTTCTTCCCTCGATTTCTTCTATGCTCCCTCATTTCCCCACCACAACCCACCAAGACTAGACATGGCAAAATCCCACACGACACGATAACACGACACGAATTCGCACGAAAAATTCAGTATTCGGGTTTGAGTTATCGTGTCGTGTTGTTATCGTGTTGACCCGTTAGCCACCCGTTAAGCTAACGGGTCGTTTCGGTGTCCATTCGCGAATACACGAACCAACCCGTTAAGCGGGGGTAATTTTGTAATTTTCTATTCTAAAAAAACATACCTTAACTTAACCCTAGCATAGCATCTCTTCATTCTGCCGCTTTCTTTTCTTTCTCTTCAGTTTTCTTTCTCTCTCAAGTCCTCATCTTCTCCTTCTTCTTGCGATCTCTCCTCTCTTTGTCTTTGAAGATCTTCTATGCTGTCAAATCTTCTCTGAAGGTATGAATGTTTTTCTTAATTTATTCAGTAAATTTATTTGATTTTCAGTTTGGAAATTATATATTTATGTGGACTTTGGAAATTATATATTGATGTACTGGGAGTCTGGAACTTGGGATTTGCTTGAGACACACAGTACGCGGGAGAAGAAAGAGGAAATTAGGGGAGAGAGAGAGAAAGAAAGACAAAGAAAACATTAACAATTTAACAAATGTTCAGCTTTTCCATTCAACGTTGGAAACTTGGAATGGCCCAACTTCAATTTTTTTTTAATTTTTTTAATTTATAAATATTATATATGTGTTTTATGACTACGACTTTCCACCTATATCCAACCTTGTATTTTAATTTAGTGTACAGTTTCAAACAATTTGATCTATTCTCATGAGAAGTTCATAGACTTTTGAGTTCCAGCAGCCCCCATATGGCATCTTTCCATTGAGTTGGGTTGTAATTTGTAGAAAATGCCTCTCTGTTGTAGAAAGTTCTCCCTATGATTTTGAGTATACTGCTCTGCTAGGGTCATTCATTTTTCAGAATAATGATTTTGTCCTAGCACAATGGGAAACTTCACATGACATTTTAGGATATATTATAAGATCTCAACCGTGTGATTGTTGAATACTTATGTTACGCATGACATCTTAGCTGTTCTGCATCCTCTCACTTTTGACATTGAGTTCATGAAATGCCAAATGAACATTTTATATTCTTGTTTGCAGGCTATTAGTCTTTTGGGTCCAGCAACGTTCGACGCTTCAAAGCTCAAAGTTGAATTTATAGGAGAAGAGTTCAATGATTATGTAGGAATCATCCCAAGAACTTACATCCTATCACATTGTGACTTCACAGCTAACCTAACCTTAACGATCTCCAATGTCATCAACCTTGATCAGGTCTGTTTTCTATTTTATTTCTTCTGATGCTTCTAAAGTTTTTCTTTCATGATACCTATCTATGCTAGGATTGAAAAAGTTTCAATGTGATTGGTTGCATCTGATAGTCCATTTGGTGTTTACGATTGCGATTTTGATCCTTATTGCAGTTAAAAGGATGGTACAGCAAGGATGACGTGGTTGCAGAATGGAAACGGGTGAATGGTGAAATGTGCCTACATATTCATTGCTATGTGAGCGGTCCCAATCTCATGCTGGACCTGGCCGCAGAGTTTAGATATCACATATTTTCCAAAGAAATGCCTTTGGTAAGCGTTTCTTCTAAGACTACTATGATCTCCTCTCCTATTTGCAAAAGGGAATAATTAGGAAACTGAGGTGCTTGAGAAGGTAACTCTAAGAGGCCTATATGATATGAACACTTCCATGGCCATGCATAGTCATATACGTTGCACAGCCAACACATTAGAAAACACAAGCCAAATAATGTTAGATACACAGATACCATTTAGCAATGTTGCAAAAGGGAATAATTAGGAAACTGAGGTGCTTGAGAAGGTAACTCTAAGAGGCCTATATGATATGAACACTTCCATGGCCATGCATAGTCATATACGTTGCACAGCCAACACATTAGAAAACACAAGCCAAATAATGTTAGATACACAGATACCATTTAGCAATGTTGCAAAAGGGAATAATTAGGAAACTGAGGTGCTTGAGAAGGTAACTCTAAGAGGCCTATATGATATGAACACTTCCATGGCCATGCATAGTCATATACGTTGCACAGCCAACACATTAGAAAACACAAGCCAAATAATGTTAGATACACAGATACCATTTAGCAATGTTGCAAAAGGGAATAATTAGGAAACTGAGGTGCTTGAGAAGGTAACTCTAAGAGGCCTATATGATATGAACACTTCCATGGCCATGCATAGTCATATACGTTGCACAGCCAACACATTAGAAAACACAAGCCAAATAATGTTAGATACACAGATACCATTTAGCAATGTTGCAAAAGGGAATAATTAGGAAACTGAGGTGCTTGAGAAGGTAACTCTAAGAGGCCTATATGATATGAACACTTCCATGGCCATGCATAGTCATATACGTTGCACAGCCAACACATTAGAAAACACAAGCCAAATAATGTTAGATACACAGATACCATTTAGCAATGTCGCAATTCTCATACAAAATATCATGAAAGGGGTGATATTACACTAAAGACGGCCTTGTGTCTGAGATTTTGCTTGACTTTATTAGGTACTTTGGCATGCCTGAGATGGTTGAATGAATGTTGCGTTACTTAAATATTTCCTACTTTTGGTTTCTATACAAGCAGGTACTCAAAGCTGTGTTACATGGAGACTCTCTACTTTTCAGAGAGCATCCCGAGCTATTGGATGCCTTGGTTCGGGTTTATTTTCATTCCAATTTGAAGAAGTACAATAGAATTGAATGCTGGGGGCCTCTCAAGGATGCTGTAGAGGTAAAACTCAACATGTGCATGCATAACCACACTTAGGCACTTAAATCTGCATGTTGCTACTTTCAAGATTGCTTGCTAATTGTCATGTGAGTCACCATATGTTACTATGTGAAGACTTGTTATCAACTTCAGTCATTACATGTCGTTGTCCCGAAAAATATAGGAGAATTACATATTTTAGGTTCATATGATTCCTTAATTTTCATTTGAACAAGAGTTTTATTTCAGGGAAGACAAGGGGATCATACCAAAGGAATAACTGCACACATGGATTCTTCCCATCCTCGGGACAAGCAGAGAACGCCAAAATCAATATTTCAAGTTCTATTTGCATTCCTTCTTTGATTCTTTGAAGTCAATAACTGCACATATGGATTCTTCCCATCCTCGGGACAAGCAGGGAACGCCAAAATCCATATTTCAAGTTCTATTTGCATTCCTCCTTTGATTCTTTGAAGTCTATTGCGTATTATGATCTCGAAGTTTTTTAATACCTTCGAGGCTTGTCAACTTCAACAGCTAACGCCAGAGGCAGTGAAGGAATCAGCTTTCATGTGTAAAGTTCAAATAATTCTTTGGGAAGACGCAAAAAGGGAAAAAAAATCAGGTTGATGTAAAACAAGGACTGTTTGGGGTTCATAAAACTGATTCACAATTTTTCTGTGACTAAGACCAATTTGTTCATGCGTTAATCAATGGCTAATGTCTTTGTTGCTTGACATGTCTTTTGCTTCTATTGTTTACATGCATTCCACTCTATTTTTTCTATTACTAATGCAGAGATCAATTCATATAAAATCTCATTGTAAACCAGTGGCGCGGAGCCACTCTTAGAGTGCCCTTGGCCCCCAGGTTTTTGACATCTCTCATCTACTATATGATAAATATGTTCTAACATAGACGTAATGGCTCCTCTAAAACAAATTAAACATGACTAAATTAGAAATATTTAACACTAACATGTAAATCTTGAATCAATATGTATTTGATATACTCGTATTTTCGACAATCTAACCTTACATTTTAACTCCGCCCTGATGTAAATGTACCAACAGTTTACTAGAATGAGGCGTCAAGCATAGCGTTTGAGTTTGTTCATGTCTCCCAACTCCATGTGACTCGTGAGTCCACTTTGACTGTAGACAGTCCAATTTCACTTAAACCTCTCTTCTAGATCTCTGAAAACTCAAGATCCAAATAAATTCTGGAATTCAGTGGGCCTAGGCCCAGCAAAATTATTGCTTTTTTTTTTGGACACAAGCAAAATTAAAGAAGGGGATTTCAAACACAAGACACAAGACTTTGGGTGTAGCACTGTTCAATCCCCTCGTAACTTCTCGTTATTGTTAAAAGCGAAAATCCCCCACAATTCACTACTCGCTAAACAACAAAATCACTATTTTGAGCAAAACATGGAAGCTGTGTTGTAGGTAAAGTGCATGAAATGAAAGTGGGACGAAGGTTCCTACTCTCCCCCAAAAGATGTAATATTGGATATCTCTAGCTAGCGCAAGCTACTTCTCATGCAACTCTCTCTTCCTCTCTCACTCTCTAAATACTAGATACACACACATGCAGAGGCTCATCTCATTGGCACATGTATGCAGTACATAGTAACGTGGAGATGGAGAGGAAGACGACCATGAAGACTATGCATCATATCGGCGCAGAGTTGGAAGCAGTGTCGAGAGTCGTCGGATTAGGAAGGAGCTCCAAGAGATACTGCCTAGTCCCTCCTAGAGGAAGGATCAAGCGTAAGATTCTTGCCCTTCTATTCAAAAGATTGAAGCTTGCAACCCAACATTCATGTACGTAATTCCTCATACTGAACTTGGAAGGCACAAGTATGGTATGGTATTAAAATACTTGTATATATATGTTTGTGGAGAATTTTCTAGTAAGGATGCCCTTATTTAAAATAAATAAATAAAACGGGGATCCTTTCTAGATAGAGCTACTACGCAAAGCATTCAACGATGAGAACCATTTGTATCCTTCGTAAGATGGTTTTCAATATGTTATATATGATGCAATGTCATTCAAAATGGCCAGTTGTATTTCTATTGCTTTAATTACCTTTTAAGAATTTTAAGTTAATTCATATTTGTTTTTAAAATTTCACCTTTCCCTCCCTCTTCTCTCAACTTCATCACAACAACAACCATCATATGCTGCGGTGCCCCACCAGCGTCACTTTGGACTATCACTCGTCACGAAGGGAACAAAGCCTCATTTCGGAAAAACAAAACTTTCTTGTAACAGGAATAACACTGTTTTGCTATCCTCGACCGATGATACAATGACAAGTGGAAAAGTTATTCCATCTGTCATTGTCTTATTAGTTGGGGATAGAAAAATTGTTATCCTTGCATGAGAGTTTCTCTCCTCACCTAGGAATGGGCAACCGAACATACACTGACGAAGCCTCACCCAATCGACATCGGTGTAAGTGTAATAAAGAAATGCAACACTCACAACAGAGTTACACCATGAAAATGAGCTAGCTATAATTAAGTATTGAACTAATGACAAACATATCATACTTGCCCATGTGATTCGAACTTGAGACCTCCTCCAACCAAATGGAGACAACTACCACTAGACAAAATGATAGTTAGCATATAAATTTGACTTTAAGGAACTTGCAAGATAAGTGTGTCCAAACTAAATTGTTTTCTTTAGTTTGTTGGCGTTATCCAAGTTGCAGTGCAAGCAAATGATATATGTTGCTTCTCTGCTCGTCTTTCCCTCATCTTATTTATCACTTTATTGGACCAATTAATTAATTATTTTTTGGTTGTATTTACATTAGATGGAATGGAAACCCCCTCAACCTCTTTCAATTCTCTCTGATCATTTTGTCACAAGCACTCACCATTTGGGCTAACCCAAAAGGCACTAATTAGAAAATATTTTATCCTAAAAAGAATTGCTAAGTTTTCGGTGATCGTATGGTGTCTCTAAGCTTATGAATTTAAATTTATTTGAATATATATATATGGTAAAATCTGTGAAAGGATTTAAACGTTAGAGTTATGGATATCTTCAACTTGAAAACAGTAAAGATCTGAAACAAGGTAAAAGCAATGGCGGACAATTATTTGAGAGTAGTTATGATGATAATGTTAGGATTGATGGGTCTTCTCCAAATTGTAGTAGAAGCAAAAGATGTTCTGTCTCCCTCGTCTCTTCCTCCACCTCCCTCTGAAATTCTTCCACTCTCATCAAATGATAATTTTATGCCGAAAATTGTCAAGTATCTACCTCCAAAAAATCTGAAGTGTGTTGTCTATACAGTTCCCAGACTTTGTCATGAACATATTAAAGCGTTCGGAAGTTTCCTGGAATGCATGAAATATACGATCCCAGCCTGTCTTACTCCTCCTACAAGTGTACACAAAAAGAAACTGTAGCCCTATCCTTAGAGAGCTATTAGAAGTTCATGAGCACTTTGGTAATAAAAAATAAAAAATCGTAAATTTCCCTTTGCTAATCTATTTGAAGAGGTAAAATGGTGAAATAAATCAACCAGTAGTTTTTGCTTTTTTATTTTTGTTAAAAATGTTGCAAATTACGCAACGAAAGAAACGAAATAGGGTTTGACCAATTAACTCATCTTTTGTCATGATTAATGAGTTTTATTTCCTTTCACATAAACTGGATGAATTTTTGGGGACTAGGGTGTGATCGCTATCCTCATATGCTTACTTTCATACAAGCATGCAATCATAAATTTCCATTGTCTATAATTTTTTGGCAGGTGCAGATCTGGTGGAAGGCTTTATGAATGGCAATTTGGTAGAGGAGTGCAAAGAATTATAGTTTTTTTTTTTCCAGGTGCAAGAGAATTATAGTAACATTATTGGACTTCTTGTTACAAAATCTTCATTTGTAATAGTTAGGTGTAAATTAAAGAAATGAGAGCACAATATATACATCAAATCATATCAACAAGACACATACATATATATAGAGTAGCATGGTACGTAGCAAATTAGTAATTAATACACACATAGCATTAAGGTAAACAATAGCAATACCGGTATACTTTACATTTAAGCCATTATTATTTGGTAATAATTTATCAAGTCTTGGACTGGTCTTATTGGACTGGAAATTCTAAGCACCCGAAATCTCTGAAGTGGTATGCTCCAATTTAGAGATGAACATGGATCAATGCAGAGTCGGCGCTACGTTATTGACCTCCCGCATAAATTACCTATAAAAAGATTGTAGAAGTATATTGAGAGAGAGAGAGAGAGAGAACAAAACGTCACATGAACATATATTGTAAATCAAGTTTTTCAGAAGTTGGTTTACAAATTTAAAGTATAACGATATTGGTTGGCATGCAGGCCCTACCTTTTATTTTGTCTGACCTAGACATGGCAAAATCCCACACGACACGATAACACGACACGAATTCGCACGAAAAATTCAGTATTCGGGTTTGAGTTATCGTGTCGTGTTGTTATCGTGTTGACCCGTTAGCCACCCGTTAAGCTAACGGGTCGTTTCGGTGTCCATTCGCGAATACACGAACCAACCCGTTAAGCGGGGGTAATTTTGTAATTTTCTATTCTAAAAAAACATACCTTAACTTAACCCTAGCATAGCATCTCTTCATTCTGCCGCTTTCTTTTCTTTCTCTTCAGTTTTCTTTCTCTCTCAAGTCCTCATCTTCTCCTTCTTCTTGCGATCTCTCCTCTCTTTGTCTTTGAAGATCTTCTATGCTGTCAAATCTTCTCTGAAGGTATGAATGTTTTTCTTAATTTATTCAGTAAATTTATTTGATTTTCAGTTTGGAAATTATATATTTATGTGGACTTTGGAAATTATATATTGATGTACTGGGAGTCTGGAACTTGGGATTTGCTTGAGACACACAGTACACGGGAGAAGAAAGAGGAAATTAGGGGAGAGAGAGAGAAAGAAAGACAAAGAAAACATTAACAATTTAACAAATGTTCAGCTTTTCCATTCAACGTTGGAAACTTGGAATGGCCCAACTTCAATTTTTTTTTAATTTTTTTAATTTATAAATATTATATATGTGTTTTATGACTACGACTTTCCACCTATATCCAACCTTGTATTTTAATTTAGTGTACAGTTTCAAACAATTTGATCTTTGTATGGTTTTGGGTTGTATTAATATTATTTATTTTTATGTATAGAATTGATATTAAGAGAAATATTAGAGAAGAATTTTTATGTACATTTCACAACAATTTCTGTGAGTTTAGAATTTTCATACTAACTGCTGTCAGAGTGTAGCAATTCAAAAACACATCAAGAACATACCTGGAAGCTAGAAAATCTATAACGTGCAGTGTTTGTGAAATGTAATCTGGATTAGGCCAGTCTGTTGAACCATCTCTACTAGCACTATGTTCCATCCCGTTCTGGGAGCCAGGAGCCGCGTGAAGGTCAATTATGCACTTAATATTATAGGCTCTGCAGCACAGTTCTAATGTATGACATCAGAACTGAATGTGATGTTTTAAGTATTAATAGTCTGAACAGAATTAGGTGAAAGAAAGACCTACTGTGCCCATGAGAATGCATTATCTAGAGCTTCCAAAGTTCCACCAATAAATGGTGCGGGAGGATCAGGATCATAAGCAATCCACCAGCCAACAGGAATCCTCACAGTGTTTATTCCATGTTTATACAGAAAATTGAAATCTCCTATAGTGATGAAACTGTTTCTATGTCTCTACAGTTTAAAAAGGTCCCAATATCAAATAAAAAAACAGAAGAAAAAAGCGATAGGAATCAGATGCTCTCATCAAACAAGTATAATGCTCGAATATTCAAATTTACACACAAGAACATATAATCATTTGGCACTGACCAATGAAGACAATATCCACAAATATAACAGAACAAGAAACTTGAGGAAGCAAAAGTAGATGACAGCCAAATTCAGATGCCAAATATGTGCAAACAAGGAATAAATAGGTACTAAAATTGCAAGGGTCAAATCCTAAAAATGTTTGAATATCTTTTCTATCATCCATATTTCAGTAAAATTTATTCTCCCATTTTGAACATTGCTCTGCCATTACAAATATAGATAGAATCAGTAAAGTAAAAGAAAAGCATATTATACACATCCTTCTAATTGTTTCCCTTTTTCTAGATTTGAAAATTATTGCCGCTTCGATTCTGATATGTATGTGCATACCATTCAAAAAAGTTAATCAAATCAAATAATATAGAGGATGTAAATCACCCATTATAATGGCAGCTAGAAAGTAACATACAGTTACCTTAAGAACCTCTTTGGCCTTATTGTGTGCATATCCATTTGCCAGCTGGTAATCTCCATGCAAATTATTAGAAACAATGGCCATTTCAAATGTGGCTGCATTATCATCCCATCCTGGCTTCCCTGGATAGTCTGCGATGAGCTGATTTTCCACTGTAGCCTGCAGGTGATAATGCTTTATTATTGAATTCTTAGACAGTCACAGGCAATCGACAATGAGATAATGATTCTTAGGTGCCATATCAATAGATCCCTAGCAAAATAAATATTCATAAAGTCAGCCCATGCTAAGTGGTGACATGAATAATTTAAGGGCATAATAGAGAACTTTTTCTACACATTCCTTTGGTAATGACATTGTGGAAAATTTCCTCAACTGTTCATAAATTTTAAGAATAATATCAACTGTAATTGGATAATTACAGATTCACTCATTTCACAGAAATTTCATGCAAGCCAAATAATTGAAATTTTCTTGGAATAAGTCACCTTCAGAAGATTTTTTTCTGCTTTGAGTCATTTCTTCAAAACAAATGGAGCAATGGAGCATAAGAATCTCAATTACCCTGATTCAAATTTCTCTTAAATTTAACTGAAAATTCTGAAAAACATCATCCTTACTTGACATATCAACTTACACAAAATGTTTAAATCAGAAAATTAACTATCCCAAAATATAAATGATTTCCCAACATAAATATTTCATGCTGAGAAATCCGAGATTGACAACTGTCTCACCAACAGCTGAAAAATTCTTTAGTCGAAGGTTTTTAACCTGCTTTTAGATGAATTGTGGTAGAATTAAGAGCATGAAAACACATAATTCCTCACTCTAAATGTAATAATGTGGGTCTTCTTCATCCTTTTCACAGTAGAAAGGATCATACCTGCAAATATGTACCACTCATTGTTTTGATGTGAACTCTGCCATTGTTATATTTTTCAATGTGAAAGGTTTCTAATGTTGAAGGTGATTCTGCAGTTGCAGAAAAAGAGCAACCTTCGCCATCACATGTTAGAAACTGGCCTTGCAAGGTGCGGAATTGAAATTCTGATTCAGAAACTCTCCATAACTGCAAGAGAACAGAAAACACATAGCATAAGCATGAGTAACATGAACCAAAATAAACTGAAGACCTCAATTTTCTAGAGTCCAATAAGCATATATTTATAGTATATATAGTTAACTCCCCTTCCTTATAATACAGAAACCAGAAAGAAGTGAGTGAGAGAGAGAGAGAGAGAGAGAGAGAGAGAGAGAGAGAGAGAGAAGCTATTTTGAACTATAACTACGTAATAAACGGATTTTTATTTTCATTACCAACTCAAAAATCTCATACTACTAACGCTGAAAAGTCTTATATCTATAAAGAGCTAAATGTAAGGTGTTTGATATGCCAAAGGTTTTACCTTATGCTAATCATGTAGCAAAATCTACCAAATTAGGATAAGGGTTGCTAGCTCTTTCATGAGATCAGTGGCCCCTTTACCTAACAACCGATTCAGATTTCTGAAAAGGGGATTGAGAGGAAAGATAGTTTTTAAATGAATGTTTTCAGTTCTTTCAAATCATTATGGTTCTAGTCTCTCTCTCCTATTTCTGGGAAAAAACTGAGCATAAGGGCTTAACGGATACTTTTAATCGGACAAGACTCAAGATCTATTTATAAGTTAACAATCAACAGAAAACTACTGGCATGAACTATTTGATCAGGCATCTTACCGTAAAGGTTTCCCATGAAGATGCAACATCTCTACTAACCGAGACGTTCATCCCTCCCCCATTCTCTGCAGAGACATACTTCTCCAAGGTCACGGACTTCAGTTGTACCTGTGTTCCATCCTACATTTCAATATCCATAAATGGGTCAGCTGAAACAATAACGAAAACCCAGAAGACAAAAAATAAAAGAATTCTGAAAATAAAACAAGAAAATCTAGAAAGAAAACTCACCAGCATGTCTCCATTGGGAATGCCATCAAAAAGTGAAGGCTTAATCCAACCTTCCACAACCAACCACCCACCCAAGTTCACTCCTCTCACTTTGGAGTCCCCATGCAATCCCTCCACTTGGATCAACAATTACAACATATAACATTTAAAAAGCAAAAGAGAATGAATTCTGCTTCACATTGATATGTTACAAGATTGAGCGTGTTCAAGAAAGAACCAAATAATTCAAGAAATTGAAGCATTGGAGCTCACCTACCTGAGTATACTCCGGAGAAGATGAGCCAAGAGCAGAGTAGAAATGTGCATACCCATTTGGTAAGAACAAGTTCCATGAAGAATGCTGGCTTCAAAAGCACCGAGAAAGGACAAATATAGAAATCCATCTGCAACAAAAGAAACCCCAATAAAGTAAGAAAGCTTATGTTAACCCCCAAAACCCCACCAGGGGGAATCTTAGTAGTTCCTTCCTTATCACCCAATTTATATACCAAATTCAACTTTGTAGACAAGCACAAAGATCACTAGCACTGCTCTTCACATTAAATTAATTTAATATAGGCTAAATTCCCTGAAATAATGATAAAATCCTACTTTACCAACTGTTTGGTCCATGAAAAATGAGGCTTTAGGATGGAAAATCATTTGTTTTCCTATGTTTGGTAAGTCCTTGGAAAATCGTTGCCTTGCACATGGGAAAATAGTGGGGAAAGTGAAGCCGTCCTTCCCCTTGGGTTTTGTTTTCCTCATAAGGGAAAGTTTGGGAAAATGAGCCAACATTAAATACACATTTTTCATGACCATATTATACTCATTAACAATTTAGAATTACAATATAGCATTAAATGCATTTTTTATATATTTGATTTCATATAGGTATAATTTGAAATTAAACAAACTTTATTTTACATTCCTACACAGACCAAACATGTGAAAGGAAATAAAGTGATGCTATGGAGGAAGAGAGTGCTAGTGTGGAAAACCTTACTGAAGATATCTTCAAACTTACTTGTCAAGATACTAGATCAGGACAAAGCTCCAATACTATCTCTCTTGAAGATTGATGAGAGGTATTGATGAGTAATTGATATTTTATCAATATAATATTTATCAATAATTGTTTTCTCATAGTTACTTTTTTTTTTCTTTCAGGAAAATTGCAATGGTGAAATGTTGAAGTTTGGATCATCTTAATGGATTTTTTTTTGTGCGGATCTTCATGGATTACTTCATATTTGTTTTGCCTTTTCCTTTTGTTATGATGGATCATGTTCATGGATGTATTATTTTGGATTAAATTCAAGAATATTAGCTTTTGTTGGAATGATTTTGATTTTTTGGGCATGTAAAAATATAGGTTTTTTAAATTTTTATTACAAAAGTTCATTTTCTTAACGGGTGAAACGGGTCGTGTCGTGTGATTCGCGAATTAGAGCGGGTCGTGTTCGTGTTTGATATTTCCCACCCGTTTTCTTATCGTGTCGTGTCGTGTCAACCCGTTAAAAAAAACGGGTTGACACGAACACGACACGAATACTGATAACACGACACGAATGCCATGTCTAACCAAGACCCATCGCCCCTTCCCTCTCGTTTTTTCTACCCCATTCCCATAGAATCCCAACTCCCACACCCATTCTAATCCTCTCCGACCTATGCCCCTCTCACCCCATTTCCCTGTCGCAACCTACTTGGGATGGCAAATCCCAAGTTTGTCTATGAAGAGCAGATCTAATTATATTAGTGTTTATAATTGATTTCTTCTGTGTAATACTAATCGATAGGGCCTCATTGGTAAGTGCTACAAGATCTTGTACATCGGAACCCATGGTTATGGACCCGAATCCATTAGTATGGAACATTTTCTTTTCCAAGTGAAATCCCCTAGTATATAAAAGAGTGAAAAAGTGCTTTCGTTGTTGTGGAATAAGAAGCCTTAGTATCTTAATGCATGTATTTAATTTATTCAAAACAATAAGGGTTAAATACTCAAATGGTCCCCAAACTTGTACGCGATTTACATTTTGGGGCCTGAATTAAATTTTTCGTTCAAATGGTCCATAAACTCTATATTAATTACTCAACTGGTCCCACCGTTACATTCTGTCAATATTTCCGTTAAATATGAGGGCAAATTGGTCATTATTTACCCTAAAATTTGGTTAAATCTAACAGAAAATTAGACGGTGGGACCATTTGAGTAATTAATATAGAGTTGATGGACCATTTGAACGAAAAATTTAATTCAGGCCCCAAAATGTAAATCACGTACAAGTTTGGGGACCATTTGAGTAATTTACCCGAATAATAAATTCTTTATTTAGATTTAGAGTTTTGTCGAGAGCTTTTACTCTATTTAAAAATTTATTGTTTAGCTTTTTCTTTTTATATTCATTCCTATAACTCCACTAATTATAAAATTCATTAGAATGTAATTTTTCTTTTTTAAACAGAGACATTTTACTTTGTATCATTTCAAAAAAGGTTGCCAAACTAAGGGGGGTACGTAAAAGATATTCTTTCTTTTCCATCACTTTGACATGTATAAAAAAAAATATTGTGACATTTCATTTCTTACATAATTTTCAAATTGATTGTTTTTTATATACCGCAACGGACGATTCGTTTATAGTCAAAAAGAATAGTTGCAATAGGTTTTTCAAACCAGAAAAGATCCCTTTTTTTAAATATTTCTAACTTTGAATTTTCTTGCTCTTGATTCCCATATAATAATCAGTTTTGATTTCAAAAGCTTATTTGCATGAGTTTCAGTTGGAGCAATTTAGTCTTCAGTTAGAATAATTATTGACTTGTTTTAAAGGTTTTTCTACAGCTTTATTCTTAAAGCTTTGTTGTAGCAATTCCATAAATATTTAATTGTTTTCAATGTCGTTGGCATTCAAGGATTTGAATCAAAAAATCGTTTTCGTCAGTTTTGTTTGACCAATTCTTGTATTCAATTGCTATATTGATTTTTTTCAATTATAACAATTAACTTGTGAAAATTGGGCAGATATTTTAATGTGGTTTATTAGAATGGTACAATGCCTTGAGAGGCAACCAATTCTAAAAGCCTTAGGCTAGTTGGATGGAAGGGGGAGCAATATTGGAACAGCAAGTTTTCAAGCAACCTTTCTTCATTTCTCTCCCCACATTTTTGTGTGTGTATATCTTGTGTTCCAATTTCTTTTAGCTTTTATCATCAAGGGAAAGATTCGAGTTGTTCATCCAATCCAAGAATTGCGAGTGTACGTTTATATAATATATTATATATTATTAGAAGATTTTGTACTAGGGAGTTATATTTTATTTTCTTTTCGTAAAAGGGTATTTTGGCAATAAAAATGGTTTTCATTCGGATATTCTTGGCAATTTTGTAAACAAGTTAATGAGAATCAATTTCCTTTTTTCTTTGTTTTCTCATTCAGTTACTAAACACTTTAATAAGAATGACTTGGAGTGACTTTGATTCATCTTTCCCCCATTCATGTTCAATTTGATTCATCTTCACTCTGATTACAAATTAGTAAACATGTGATTAATGCATATGGATTTTTTTTTAAAATGTGTCCATTTTAAAACATTATAAACAACATTAGCTAAACGATTACTTTGCATCACATAGCACTTTTGGAAAGAAATGGCACTATAGTACTACACCACAAAACTGGTTAGCAAAACGCAAGCAAGGGGTTTGTAGCTCAACTCAAGGAGTTTTAATTACTACGCAGGTTATTCTTATGTTTGAAACTCGTGGTGTGACAATCTCAGTTATATATACACACACACACGCTTGGATATAAATCATCTTATTCCTTTTGAATTAGTTTATCTTATGCATTTAACAAAGACAAGAGCATGAAAATTGATAGTTTAGATTTTTCTTTAAAAAAACATTTTGTGCAATGCCACCATTGGTTTGAGCTAGTGTTGTTGTCGGATTCAGCTAAGCCAAACTTGATTAAACTGCATCCTCAACTTGTGATACTCGCAAGAGTGAAAAATCAGAAAATATTCTACAACTCTCATTCTCTCTACACTTTCCACTCTCTACTCTCAATATTCTCTATGTTTTAACATGGTATCAGAGCCTAATGGCTAATCCTTAAGATCCTCTATCAAATTGAGAGTCGTTGGCATTTTTTTCATGTTGCTGTAAATTCTCTTGTTTCTATTAAATTTCCTCTCTTTTATCTGTATGGGCAATAAGTCCCTTGGCCA
>NW_018922032.1:64287-76709 GCF_002207925.1 Prunus avium | reverse complement strand
GCCCAAGTTTTGGGCTCGATCCGAAATCAATAGGTGTAAGAAATTGGACAATTCAAGTTCAACGGCATTTCGTTCCTAATTGGAGTGGTTGGTGTTCTGGGTAGTTCTGGGATCGGATTTCACTCAAAATTAACCAAATGACTCCTCCCACCATATTTTGATGTTGCCCAAGGTTTGGGATCGATTCGAAATCATTAAGTGTAAAAAATTGGACAATTTATGTTCAAAGGCAGTTCGTTCCTAATCGGAGTGGTTGGTGTATTCCATAGTTCTAGAGATCGGATTTCACTCAAAACTAACCAAATGACTCCTCCCACCATTTTATGATGTTGCCCAAGTTTTGGGCTCGATCCTAAATCAATACGTGTAAGAAATTGGACACTTTATGTTCAAAGGCAGTTCGTTCCTAATCGGAGTGGTTGGTGTATTCCATAGTTTTTGATATCGGATTTCACTCAAAACTAACCAAATGACTCCTCCCACCATATTATGTTGTTGCCCAAGTTTTGGGCTCGATCCGAAATCAATAGGTGTAAGAAATTGGACAAGTCAAGTTCAAAGGTAGTTCGTTCCTAATTGGAGTGGTTTGTGTTTTAGGTAGTTCTAGTGATCGGATTTCACTCAAACTTAACCAAATGACTCCTCCCACCACATTATGATGTTGCCCCAGTTTTGGGCTCGATCCGAAATCAATGGATGTAAGAAATTGGACAATTTATGTTCAAAGGCAGTTCGTTCCTAATCGGAGTGGGTGGTGTATTCCACAGTTCTTGAGAACGGATTTCAGTCAAAACTAACCTAATGACTCCTCCCACCATATTATGTTGTTGCCCAAGTTTCGGGCTCGATCCGAAATCAATAGGTGTAAGAAATTGGACAAGTCAAGTTCAAAGGTAGTTCGTTCCTAATTGGAGTGGTTTGTGTTTTAGGTAGTTCTAGTGATCGGATTTCACTCAAACTTAACCAAATGCCTCCTCCCACCATATTATGATGTTGCTCAAGTTTTGGGCTCGATCCGAAATCATTAGGTGTACGAAATTGGACAATTCAAGTTCAAAGGCAGCTCGTTCCTAATCGGAGTGGTTGGCGTATTCCATTGTTCTAGAGATCGGATTTATCTCAAAACTAACCAAATGACTCCTCCCACCATTTTATGATGTTGCCCAAGTTTTGGGCTCGATCCGAAATCAATAGGTGTTAGAAATTGGACAATTCAAGTTCAAAGGCATTTCGTTCCTAATTGGAGTGGTTGGTGTTCTGGGTAGTTCTAGAGATGGGATTTCACTCAAACTTAACCAAATGACTCCTCCCACCATATTATGATGTTGACAAAGTTTTGGGCTCGATCCGAAATCAATAGGTATAAGAAATTGGACAATTCAAGTTCAAAGGCAGTTCGTTCCTAATTGGAGTGGTTGGTGTTTTGGGTAGTTCTAGAGATTGGATTTCACTCAAACTTAACCAAATGACTCCTCCCACCACATTATGATGTTGCCCAAGTTTTGGGCTCGATCCGAAATCAATAGGTGTTAGAAATTGGACAATTCAAGTTCAAAGGCAGTTAGTTCCTAATTGGAGTGGGTGGTGTTTTGGGTCGTTCTAGAGATCGGATTTCACTCAAAACAACCCAAATGACTCCTCCCACCAAATTATGATGTTGCCCAAGTTTTGGGCTCGATCCGAAATCAATTGATGTAAGAAATTGGACAATTTATGTTCGAAGGCAGTTCGTTCCTAATCGGAGTGGTTGGTGTATTCCACAGTTCTAGAAATCGGATTTCACTCAAATCTAACCAAATAACTCCTCCCACCATAATATGATGTTGCCCAGGTTTTGGGCTCGATCTGAAATCAGTAGATGTAAGAAATTGCACAATTCAAGTTCAAAGGCATTTCGTTCCTAATTGGAGCGGTTGGGGTTTGGGGAAGTTAACCAAATTTAACCAAATGACTCCACCCACCATATTATAACGTTGCCCAAGTTTTGGGCTCGATCCGAAATCAATAGGTGTAGGAAATTGGACACTTTATGTTCAAAGGCCGTTCGTTCCTAATCGGAGTGGTTTGTGTATTCCATAGTTTTAGAGATCGGATTTCACTCAAAACTAACCAAATGACTCCTCCCTCCATATGATGTTGTTGCCCACGTTTTGGGCACGATCCGAAATCAATAGGTGTAAGAAATTGGACAATTCAAGTTCAAAGGTAGTTCGTTCCTAATTGGAGTGGTTGGTGTTTTGGGTAGTTCTAGAGATCGGATTTCACTGAAACTTAACCAAATGACTCCTCCCACCATATTATGATGTTGCCCAAGTTTTGGGCTCGATCCGAAATCAATAGGTGTAAGAAATTGGACAATTCAAGTCCAGAGGCAGTTCGTTCCTAATTGGACTGGTTGGTGTTTTGGGTAGATCTAGAGATCGGACTTCACTCAAACTTAACCAAATGACTCCGCCCACCATATTTTGAAGTTGCCCAAGTTTTGGGCTCGATCCGAAATCAATAGGTATAAGAAATTGGACAATTTATGTTCAAGGGCAGTTCGTTCCTAATCGGAGTGGTTGGTGTATTCCATAGTTTTAGAGAATGGATTTCACTGAAAACAAACCGAATGACTGCTCCCACCATAATATGATGTTGCCCAAGTTTTGGGCTTGATCCGAAATCAATAGGTGTAAGAAATTGGACAATTTATGTTCAAAGGCAGTTCGTTCCTAATCGTAGTGGTTGGTGTACTCCACAGTTCTAGAGATCGGATTTCGGTCCAAACTAACCAAATGACTTCTCCCACCATGTTATGATGTTGCCCAAGTTTTGGGCTAGATCCGAAATCAATGGGTGTAAGAAATTGGACAATTCAAGTTCAAAGGCAGCTCGTTCCTAATCGGAGTGGTTGGTGTATTCCATTGTTCTAGAGATCGAATTTCACTCAAAACTAACCAAATGACTCCTCCCACCATATTATGATGTTGCCCAAGTTCTGGGCTCGATCCTAAATCAATACGTGTAAGAAATTGGACACTTTATGTTCAAAGGCAGTTCGTTCCTAATCGGAGTGGTTGGGGTATTCCATAGTTTTAGAGATTGGATTTCACTCAAAACTAACCAAATGACTCCTCCCACCATATTATGTTGTTGCCCAAGTTTTGGGCTCGATCCGAAATCAATAGGTGTAAGAAATTGGACAATTCAAGTTCAAAGGCAGCTCGTTCCTAATCGGAGTGGTTGGTGTATTCCGTTGTTCTAGAGATCGGATTTCACTCAAAACTAACCAAATGACTCCTCCCACCACATTATGATGTTGCCCCAGTTTTGGGCTCGATCCGAAATCAATAGGTGTAAGAAATTGGACAATTCAAGTTCAAAGGCAGCTCGTTCCTAATCGGAGTGGTTGGTGTATTCCGTTGTTTTAGAGATCGGATTTCACTCAAAACTAACCAAATGACTCCTCCCGCCATATTATGATGTTGCCCAAGTTTTGGGCTCGATCCGAAATCAATAGATGTTAGAAATTGGACAATTCAAGTTCAAAGGCATTTCGTTCCTAATTGGAGTGGTTGGCGTTCTGGGTAGTTCTAGAGATGGGATTTCACTCAAACTTAACCAAATGACTCCTCCCACCATGTTATGATGTTGACAAAGTTTTGGGCTCGATCCGAAATCAATAGGTGTAAGAAATTGGACAATTCAAGTCCAGAGGCAGTTCGAGTTCTAGAGATCGGATTTCACTCAAAACTAACCGAATGATTCCTCCCACCATATTGTGATGTTGCCCAAGTTTTGGGCTCGATCCGAAATCAATGGGTGTTAGAAATTGGAAAATTCAAGTTTGAAGGCAGTTCGTTCCTGATCGGAGTGGTTGGTGTATTCCACAGTTCTAGAGATCGGATTTCACTCAAAACTAACCGAATGATTCCTCCCACCATATTGTGATGTTGCCCAAGTTTTGGGCTCGATCCGAAATCAATGGGTGTTAGAAATTGGAAAATTCATGTTCAAAGGCAGTTCGTTCCTAATCGGAGTGGTTGGTGTATTCCACAGTTCTAGAGATCGGATTTCACTCAAAACTAACCGAATGATTCCTCCCACCATATTGTGATGTTGCCCAAGTTTTGGGCTCGATCCGAAATCAATGGGTGTTAGAAATTGGAAAATTCAAGTTTGAAGGCAGTTCGTTCCTGATCGGAGTGGTTGGTGTATTCCACAGTTCTAGAGATCGGATTTCACTCAAAACTACCCAAATGACTCCTCCCACCAAATTATGATGTTGCCCAAGTTTTGGGCTCGATCCGAAATCAATTGGTGTAAGAAATTGGACAATTTATGTTCAAAGGCAGTTCGTTCCTAATTGGAGTGGTTGGTGTTTTGGGTTGTTGCAGAGAATGGATTTCACTCAAACTTAACCAAATGACTCCGACCACCATATTATGATGTCATATTATGATGTTGCCCAAGTTTTGGGCTCGATCCGAAATCAATAGGTGTTAGAAATTGGACAATTCAAGTTCGAAGGCAGTTCGTTCCTAATTGGAGTGGTTGGTGTTTTGGGTCATTCTAGAGATCGGATTTCACTCTAAACTACCCAAATGACTCCTCCCACCAAATTATGATGTTGCCCAAGTTTTGGGCTCGATCCGAAATCAATAGGTATAAGAAATAGGACAATTCAAGTTCAACGGCAGTTCGTTCCTAATTGGAGTGGTTGGTGTTTTGGGAAGTTCTAGAGATCGGATTTCACTCAAACTTTACCAAATGAGTCCTCCCACCATATTATGATGTTGCCCAAGTTTTGGGCTCGATCCGAAATCAATAGGAATAAGAAATAGGACAATTCAAGTTCAACGGCAGTTCGTTCCTAATTGGAGTGGTTGGTGTTTTGGGAAGTTCTAGAGATCGGATTTCACTAAAAACTAACCAAATGACTCCTCCCACCATATTATGATGTTGCCCAATTTTTGGGCTCGATCCGAAATCAATAGGTGTAAGAAATTGGAGAATTCAAGTTCTAAGGCAGATCGTTCGTAATTGGAGTGGTTGGTGTTTTGGGTAGTTCTAGAGATCGGATTTCACTCAAACTTAACCAAATGATTCCTCCCACCATATTATGATGTTGCCCAAGTTTTGGGCTCTACCCGAAATCAATAGGTGTAAGAAATTGGACAATTGATGTTCAAAGACAGTTCGTTCCTAATCGGAGTGGTTGGTGTTTTGGGTCGTTCTAGAGATCGGATTTCACTCAAAACTACCCAAATGACTCCTCCCACCAAATTATGATGTTGCCCAAGTTTTGGGCTCGATCCGAAATCAATAGGTGTAAGAAATTGGACAATTTATGTTCAAAGGCAGTTCGTTCCAAATCGGAGTGGTTGGTGTATTCCAAAGTTCTAGAGATCGGATTTCACTCAAAATGAACCAAATGAATCCTCCCACCATATTATGATGTTGCCCAAGTTTTGGGCTCGATCCGAAATCAATAGGTGTAAGACACTAGACAATTCAAGTTCAAAGGCAGTTCGTTCCTAATTTGAGTGGTTGGTGTTTTAGGGAGTTCTAGAGATCGGATTTCGTTCAAACTTAACCAAATGACTCCTCCCACCATATTATGATGTTGCCCAAGTTTTGGGCTCGATCCGAAATCAATAGGTAGAAGAAGTTGGAAAATTCAAGTTCAACGGCAGTTCGTTCCTAATTGGAGTGGTTGGTGTTTTGGGTAGTTCTAGAGATCGGATTTCACTCAAACTTAACCAAGTGATTCCTCCCACCATATTATGATGTTGCCCCAGTTTTGGGCTCGATCCGAAATCAATAGGTAGAAGAAGTTGGAAAATTCAAGTTCAACGGCAGTTCGTTCCTAATTGGAGTGGTTGGTGTTTTGGGTAGTTCTAGAGATCGGATTTCACTCAAACTTAACCAAGTGATTCCTCCCACCATATTATGATGTTGCCCCAGTTTTGGGCTCGATCCGAAATCAATAGGTAGAAGAAGTTGGAAAATTCAAGTTCAACGGCAGTTCGTTCCTAATTGGAGTGGTTGGTGTTTTGGGTAGTTCTAGAGATCGGATTTCACTCAAACTTAACCAAATGACTCCTCCCATCATATTATAATGTTGCCCAAGTTTTGGGCTCGATCTGAAATGAATAGGTATAAGAAAATGGACAATTCAGGTTCAACGGCAGTTCGTTCCAAATTGGAGTGGTTGGTGTTTTGGGTCGTTCTGGAGACAATATTTCACTCAAACTTAAAGAAATGACTCCTCCCATCATATTATGTTGTTGCCCAAGTTCTGGTCTCAATCCAAAATCAATAGGTGTAAGAAATTGGACAATTTATGTTCAAAGGCAGTTCGTTACTAATCGGAGTGGTTGGTGTATTCCGTAGTTCTAGTGATCGGATTTCACTCAAAACTAACCAAATGACTCCTCCCACCATATTATGATGTTGCCCAAGTTTTGGGCTCGATCCGAAATCAATAGGTGTAACAATTTGGACAATTTATGTTCAAAGGCAGTTCGTTCCTAATTGGAGTGGTTGGTGTTTTGGGTAGTTCTAGAGATCGGATTTCACTCAAACTTAACCAAATGACTCCTCCCACCACATTATCATGTTGCCCATGTTTTGGGCTCGATCTGAAATCAATAGGTGTAAGAAATTGGCCAATTCAAATTCAAAGGCAGTTCGTTCCTAATTGGAGTGGTTGGTGTTTTGGGTAATTCCAGAGATCGGATTTCACTCAAACTTAACCAAATGACTCCTCCCACCAAATTATGATGTTGCCCATGTTTTGGGCTCGATCCGAAAACAATAGGTGTAAGAAATTGGCCAATTCAAATTCAAAGGCAGTTCGTTCCTAATTGGAGTGGTTGGTGTTTTGGGTAGTTCAAGAGATCGTATTTCACTCAAACTTAACCAAACGACTCCTCCCTCCGTATTACGATGTTGCACTACTTTTGGGTTCGATCCGAAAACAAAAGGTATAAGAAATTGGACAATTCAAGTTCAATGGCAGTTCGTTCCTAATTGGAGTGGTTATTGTTTTAGGTAGTTCTAGAGATCGGATTTGACTCAAACTTAACGAAATGACTCCTCCCACCCTATTATGATGTTGCCCCAGTTTTGGGCTCGATCCGAAATCAATAGGTGTAAGAAATTGGACAATTCAAGTTCAAAGGCAGTTCGTTCCAAATTGGAGTGGTTCGTGTTTTGGGTGGTTCTCGAGATCGGATTTCACTCAAACTTAACCAAATGACTCCTCCCACCACATGATGATGTAGCCCAAGTTTTGGGCTCGATCCGAAATCAATAGGTGTAAGAAATTGGACAATTCAAGTTCAAAGGAAGTTCGTTCCCAATTGGAGTGGTTGGTGTTTTGGGTAGTTCTAGAGATCGAATTTCACTCAAACTTAACCAAATGACTCCTCCCCCCATATTATAATGTTGCCCAAGTTTTGGGCTCGATCTGAAATCAATAGGTACAAGAAATTGGAAAATTCAAGTTCAACGGCAGTTCGTTCCTAATTGGAGTGGTTGGTGTTTTAGGTAGTTCTAGAGATCGGATTTGACTCAAACTTAACGAAATGCCTCCTCCCACCATATTATGATGTTGCCCCAGTTTTGGGCTCGATCCGAAATCAATAGGTGTAAGAAATAGGACAATTTATGTTCAAAGGCAGTTCGTTCCTAATCGGAGTGGTTGGTTTATTCCGTAGTTCTAGAGATCGGATTTCACTCAAAACGAACCAAATGACGCCTCCCTCCATATTATGATGTTGCCCAAATTTTGGGCTCGATCCGAAATCAATAGGTGTAAGAAATAGGACAATTTATGTTCAAAGGCAGTTCGTTCCTAATCGGAGTGGTTGGTTTATTCCGTAGTTCTAGAGATCGGATTTCACTCAAAACGAACCAAATGACGCCTCCCTCCATATTATGATGTTGCCCAAATTTTGGGCTCGATCCGAAATCAATAGGTGTAAGAAATAGGACAATTTATGTTCAAAGGCAGTTCGTTCCTAATCGGAGTGGTTGGTTTATTCCGTAGTTCTAGAGATCGGATTTCACTCAAAACGAACCAAATGACGCCTCCCTCCATATTATGATGTTGCCCAAATTTTGGGCTCGATCCGAAATCAATAGGTGTAAGAAATAGGACAATTTATGTTCAAAGGCAGTTCGTTCCTAATCGGAGTGGTTGGTTTATTCCGTAGTTCTAGAGATCGGATTTCACTCAAAACGAACCAAATGACGCCTCCCACCATATTATGATGTTGCCCAAATTTTGGGCTCGATCCGAAATCAATAGGTGTAAGAAATTGGACAATTCATGTTCGAAGGCAGTTCATTCCTAACTGGAGTGGTTGGGGTTTTGGGTAGTTCTAGAGATCGGATTTCACTCAAACTTAACCAAATGACTCCTCCCACCATATTATGATATTGCCCAAGTTTAGGGCTCGATCCGAAATCAATAGGTGTAAGAAAATTGGACAATTTATGTTTAAAGGCTGTTCGTTCCTAATCTGAGTGGTTGGAGTATTCCATAGTTCTAGAGATCGGATTTCACTCAAAACTAACCAAATGACTCCTCCTACCATATTATGATGATGCCCAAGTTTTGGGCTCGATCCGAAATCAATATTTCTAAGAAATTGGACAATTCAAGTTCATAGGCAGTTCGTTCCTAATTGGAGTGGTTGGTGTTTTGGGTAGTTCTAGAGATTGTATTTCCCTCAAACCAAACCAAATGACTCCTCCCACCATATTATGATGTTGCCCAAGTTTTGGGCTCGATCCGAAATCAAAAGGTATAAGAAATTCGACAATTCAAGTTCAACGACAGTTCGTTCCTAATTGGTTTGGTTGGTGTTTTGGGTAGTTCTAGAGATCTGATTTCACTCAAACATAACCAAATGACTCCTCCCACCATATTATGACGTTGCCCAAGTTTTGGGCTCGATCCGAAATCAATAGGTATAAGAAATTGGACAATTCAGTTTCAACGACAGTTCGTTCCTAATTGGAGTGGTTGGTGTTTTGGGTAGTTCTAGAGATCGGATTTCACTCAAACTTAACCAAATGACTCCTCCATCCATATTATGATGTTGCCCAAGTTTTGGGCTCGATCCGAAATCAATAGGTGTAAGAAAATTGGACAATTTATGTTCAAAGGCTGTTCGTTCCTAATCTGAGTGGTTGGTGTATTCCATAGTTCTAGAGATCGGATTTCACACAAAACTAACCAAATGACTCCTCCCACCATATTATGTTTTTGCCCAAGTTGTGGGCTCAATCCGAAATCAATAGGTATAAGAAAGTGGACAATTCAAGTTCAAAGGCAGTTCGTTCCAAATTGGAGTGGTTGGTGTATTCCGTAGTTCTAGAGATCGTATTTCACTCAAAACTTACCAATTGACTCCTCCCACCATATTATGACGTTGCCCAAGTTTTGGGCTCGAACCGAAATCAATAGGTATAAGAACTTGGACAATACAAGTTCAAAGGCAGTTCGTTCCTAATTGGAGTGGTTGGTGTTTTGGGTAGTTCTAGAGATCGGATTTCCCTCAAAACTAACCAAATGCCTCCTCCCACCATATTATGCTGTTGCCCAACTTTTGGGATCGATCCGAAATCAATAGGTATAAGAACTTGGACAATACAAGTTCAAAGGCAGTTCGTTCCTAATTGGAGGGGTTGGTGTATTCCGTAGTTCTAGAGATCGGATTTCCCTCAAAACTAACCAAATGCCTCCTCCCACCATATTATGCTGTTGCCCAACTTTTGGGATCGATCCGAAATCAATAGGTATAAGAACTTGGACAATACAAGTTCAAAGGCAGTTCGTTCCTAATTGGAGGGGTTGGTGTATTCCGTAGTTCTAGAGATCGGATTTCCCTCAAAACTAACCAAATGCCTCCTCCCACCATATTATGCTGTTGCCCAACTTTTGGGATCGATCCGAAATCAATAGGTATAAGAACTTGGACAATACAAGTTCAAAGGCAGTTCGTTCCTAATTGGAGTGGTTGGGGTTTTGGGGAGTTGTAGAGATCGGATTTCACTCAAACTTAACCAAATGACTCCTCCCACCATATTATGATGTTGCCCAAGTTTTGGGCTCAATCTGAATTCAATAGGTGTAATAAATTGGACAATTCAAGTTCAAAGGCAGATCGTGCGTAACTGGTGTGGTTGGTGTTTTGGGTAGTTCTAGAGATCGGATTTCACTCAAACTTAACCAAACGACTCCTCCCACCATATTATGATGTTGCCCAAGTTTTGGGCTCAATCTGAATTCAATAGGTGTAATAAATTGGACATTTCAAGTTCAAAGGCAGTTCGTTCCTAATTGGAGTGGTTGGTGTTTTGGGTAGTTCTAGAGATCGGATTTCACTCAACCTTAACCAAATGACTCCTCCCCCCATATTATGATGTTGACCAAGTTTTGGGCTCAATCCGAAATCAATCGGTGTAAGAAATTGGACAATTTATGTTCAAAGGCAATTCGTTCCTAATCGGAGTGGTTGGTGTATTCCATAATTCTAGAGATCGGATTTCACTCAAAACTAACCAAATGACTCCTTCCACCATATTATGTTGTTGCCCAAGTTGTGGGCTCGATACAAAATCAATAGGTGTAAGAAATTGGACAATTCAAGTTCAAAGGAAGTTCGTTCCTAATTGGAGTGGTTGGTGTTTTGGGTAGTTCTAGAGATCGGATTTCACTCAAACATAACCAAACGACTCCTCCCACCATATTATGATGTTGCCCAAGTTTTGGGCTCGATCCGAAATCAATAGGTGTAAGAGATTGGACAATTCAAGTTCAAAGGCAGTTCGTTCCTAATAGGAGTGGTTGGTGTTTTTGGTAGTTCTAGATCGGATTTCACTCAAACTTAACCAAATGACTCCTCCCACCACATTATGATGTTGCCCCAGTTTTGGGCTCGATCCGAAATCAATAGGTGTAAGAGATTGGACAATTCAAGTTCAAAGGCAGTTCGTTCCGAATTGGAGTGGTTGGTGTTTTGGGTAGTTCTAGAGATCGGATTTCACTCGAACTTAACCAAATGACTCCTCCCACCATATTATGATGTTGCCCAAGTTTTGGGCTCAATTTGAACTCAATAGGTGTAAGAAATTGGACAATTTCGGTTCAAAGGCAGATCGTGCGTAATTGGAGTGCTTGGTGTTTTGGGTAGTTCTAGAGATTGGATTTCACTCAAACTTAACCAAATGACTCCTCCCACCATATTATGATGTTGTCCAAGTTTTGGGCTCGATCCAAAATCAATAGGTATAAGAAATTGGACAATTCAAGTTCAACAGTTGTTCGTTCCAAATTGGAGTGGTTGGTGTTTTGGGTAGTTCTAGGGATCGGATTTCACTCAAACTTAACCAAATGACTCCTCCCACCATATTATGATGTTGCCCAAGGTTTGGGCGCGATCCGAAATCAATAGGTGTAAGAAATTGGACAATTTATGTTCAAAGGCAGTTCGTTCCTAATCGGCGTGGTTGGTGTATTCCATAGTTCTAGAGATCGGATTTCACTCAAAACTAACCAATTGACTCCTCCCACCATATTATGATGTTGCCCAAGGTTTGGGCGCGATCCGAAATCAATAGGTGTAAGAAATTGGACAATTCAAGTTCGAAGGCAGATCGTTCCTAATTGGAGTGGTGGGTGTTTTGGGTAGTTCTACAGATCGGATTTCACTCGAACTTAACCAAATGACTTCTCCCACCATATTATGTTGTTGCCCAAGTTTTGGGCCCGATCCGAAATCAATCAGTGTAAGAAATTGGACAATTCATGTTCAACAGCTGTTCGTTCCTAATTGGAGTGGGTGGTGTTTTGGGTAGTTCTAGGGATCGGATTTCACTCAAACTTAACCAAATGACTCCTCCCACCATATTATGATGTTGCCCAAGTTTTGGGCCCGATCCGAAATCAATAGGTGTAAGAAATTGGACAATTTATGTTCAAAGGCAGTTCGTTCCTAATCGGCGTGGTTGGTGTATTCCATACTTCTAGCGATTGGTTTTCTCTCAAAACTCACCAAATGACTCCTCCCACCACATTATGATGTTGCCCAAGTTTTGGGCCCGATCCGAAATCAATAGGTGTAAGAAATTGGACAATTCAAGTTCAACGGATGTTCGTTCCTAATTGGAGTGGTTGGTGTTTTGGGTAGTTCTAGAGATCAGATTTCACTCAAACTTAACCAAATGACTTCTCCCACCATATTATGATGTTACAAAAGTTTTGGGCTCAATCTGAAATCAATAGGTGTAAGAAATTGGACAATTCAAGTTCAAAGGCAGTTCGTTCCTAATCGGAGTGGTTGGTGTATTCCATAGTTCTAGAGATCGGATTTCACTCAAAACTAACCAAATGACTCCTCCCACCATATTATGATATTGCCCAA
>NW_018922032.1:3901-24254 GCF_002207925.1 Prunus avium | reverse complement strand
ATTGGAGTTGTTGTTGTTTTGGGTAGTTCTAGAGATCGGATTTCACTCGAACTTCACCAACTGACTCCTCCCACCATATTATGATTTTTCCCAACTTTGGGCTCGATCCAAAATAAATAGGTGTAAGAAATTGAACAATTCAAGTTCAAAGGCAGTTCGTTCCTAATTGGAGTGGTTTGTGTTTTGGGTGGTTCTAGAGATCGGATTCCACTCAAACTTAACCAAATGACACCTCCCACCATATTATGATGTTGCCCAAGTTTTGGGCTCGATCCGAAATAAATAGGTGTAAGAAATTGGACAATTCAAGTTCGAAGGAAGTTCGTTCCTAATCGGAGTGGTTGGTGTATTCCGTAGTTCTAGATATCGGATTTCACTCAAAACTAACCAAATGACTCCTCCCACCACATTATGCTGTTGCCCCAGTTTTGGGCTCGATCCGAAATCAATAGGTGTAAGAAATTGGACAATTCAAGTTCAACGGCAGTTCGTTCCTAATTGGAGTTGTTGGTGTTTTGGGTAGTTCTACAGATCGGATTTCACTCAAACTTAACCTAATGATTCCTCCCACGATATTATGATGTTGCCCCAGTTTTGGGCTCGATCCGAAATCAATAGGTGTAAGAAATTGGCCAATTCAAGTTCAAAGGCAGTTCGTTCCTAATCGGAGTGGTTGGTGTATTCCGTAGTTCTAGATATCGGATTTCACTCCAAACTAACCAAATGACACCTCACACCATATTAGGATGTTGCCCATGTTTTGGGATCGATCCGAAATCAATAGACGTAAGAAATTGAACAATTCAAGTTCAAAGGCAGCTCGTTCCTAATTGGAGTGGTTTGTGTTTTGGATAGTTCTAGAGATCGGATTTCCCTCAAACTTAACCAAATGACCCCTCCCACCATATTATGATGTTGCCCCAATTTTGGGCTCGATCCGAAATCAATAGATGTAAGAAATTGGACAATTCAAGTTCCAAGGCAGCTCGTTCCTAATTGGAGTGGTTTGTGTTTTGGATAGTTCTAGAGATCGGATTTCCCTCAAACTTAACCAAATGACCCCTCCCACCATATTATGATGTTGCCCCAATTTTGGGCTCGATCCGAAATCAATAGATGTAAGAAATTGGACAATTCAAGTTCCAAGGCAGCTCGTTCCTAATTGGAGTGGTTTGTGTTTTGGATAGTTCTAGAGATCGGATTTCCCTCAAACTTAACCAAATGACCCCTCCCACCATATTATGATGTTGCCCCAATTTTGGGCTCGATCCGAAATCAATAGATGTAAGAAATTGGACAATTCAAGTTCCAAGGCAGCTCGTTCCTAATTGGAGTGGTTTGTGTTTTGGATAGTTCTAGAGATCGGATTTCCCTCAAACTTAACCAAATGACCCCTCCCACCATATTATGATGTTGCCCCAATTTTGGGCTCGATCCGAAATCAATAGATGTAAGAAATTGGACAATTCAAGTTCCAAGGCAGCTCGTTCCTAATTGGAGTGGTTTGTGTTTTGGATAGTTCTAGAGATCGGATTTCCCTCAAACTTAACCAAATGACCCCTCCCACCATATTATGATGTTGCCCCAATTTTGGGCTCGATCCGAAATCAATAGATGTAAGAAATTGGACAATTCAAGTTCCAAGGCAGCTCGTTCCTAATTGGAGTGGTTTGTGTTTTGGATAGTTCTAGAGATCGGATTTCCCTCAAACTTAACCAAATGACCCCTCCCACCATATTATGATGTTGCCCCAATTTTGGGCTCGATCCGAAATCAATAGGTGGAAGAAATTGGCCAATTCAAGTTCAAAGGCAGTTCGTTCCTAATCGGAGTGGTTGGTGTATTCCATAGTTCTAGAGATCGGATTTCACTCAAAACTAACCAAATGACTCCTCACACCACATTATGCTGTTGCCCCAGTTTTGGGCTCGATCCGAAATCAATAGGTGTAAGAAATTGGACAATTCAAGTTCAAAAGCAGTTCTTTCCTAATTGCAGTGGTTGGTGTTTTGGGTAGTTCTAGAGATCGGATTTCACTCAAACTTAACCAAATGACTCCTCCCACCATATTATGATGTTGCCCTAGTTTTGGGCTCGATCCGAAATCAATAGGTGTAAGAAAATGGACAATTCAAGTTCAAAGGCAGTTCTTTCCTAATTGGAGTGGTTGATGTTTTGGGTAGTTCTAGAGATCGGATTTCACTCAAACTTAACCAAATGACTCCTCCCACCATATTATGATGTTGCCCTAGTTTTGGGCTCGATCCGAAATCAATAGGTGTAAGAAAATGGACAATTCAAGTTCAAAGGCAGTTCTTTCCTAATTGGAGTGGTTGATGTTTTGGGTAGTTCTAGAGATCGGATTTCACTCAAACTTAACCAAATGACTCCTCCCACCATATTATGATGTTGCCCTAGTTTTGGGCTCGATCCGAAATCAATAGGTGTAAGAAAATGGACAATTCAAGTTCAAAGGCAGTTCTTTCCTAATTGGAGTGGTTGATGTTTTGGGTAGTTCTAGAGATCGGATTTCACTCAAACTTAACCAAATGACTCCTCCCACCATATTATGATGTTGCCCTAGTTTTGGGCTCGATCCGAAATGAATAGGTGTAAGAAATTGGACAATTCAAGTTCAAAGGCAGTTCGTTCCTAATTGGAGTGGTTGGTGTTTTGGGTACTTCTACAGAGAGGATTTCAAATGACTCCTCCCACCAAATTGTGATGTTCCCAAAGTTTTGGGTTCGATCCGAAATCATTAGGTGCAAGAAATTCGACAATTCAAGTTCAAAGGAAGTTCGTTCCTAATTGGAGTGGTTGGTGTTTTGGGTACTTCTACGGATCGGATTTCACTCAAACTTAACCAAATGACTCCTCCCACCATATCATGATGTTGCCCCAGTTTTGGGCTCGATCCGAAATGAATAGGTGTAAGAAATTGGACAGTTCAAGTTCAAAGGCAGTTCGTTCCTAATTGGAGTGGTTGGTGTTTTGGGTACTTCTACAGATCGGATTTCACTCAAACTTAACGAAATGACTCCTCCCACCATATTGTGAACTTGCCAAAGTTTTAGGATCGATCCGAAATCAATAGGTGTAAGAAATTCGACAATTCAAGTTCAAAGGCAGTTCGTTCCTAATTGGAGTGGTTGGTGTTTTGGGTACTTCTACAGATCGGATTTCACTCAAACTTAACGAAATGCCTCCTCCCACCATATTGTGAACTTGCCAAAGTTTTAGGATCGATCCGAAATCAATAGGTGTAAGAAATTGGACAATTCAAGTTCAAAGGAAATTCGTTCCTAATTGGAGTGGTTGGTGTTTTGGGTAGTTCTAGAGATCGGATTTCACTCAAACTTAACCAAATGACACCTCCCACCATATTATGATGTTGCCCAAGTTTTGGGCTCGATCCAAATTAAATAGGTGTAAGAAATTGGACAATTTATGTTCAGAGGTAGTTCGTTCCTAATCGGAGTGGTTGGTGTATTCCGTAGTTCTTGATATCGGATTTCACTCAAAACTAACCAAATTACACCTCACACCATATTATGACGGTACCCAAGTTTTGGGCTCGATCCGAAATCAATCGGTGTAAGAAATTGGAAAATTCATGTTCAAAGGTAGTTCGTTCCGAATTGGAGTGGTTTCTGTTTTGGGTAGTTCGAGAGATCGGATTTCACTCAAACTTAACCAAATGACTCCTCCCACAATATTATGATGTTGCCCAAGTTTTGGGTACTTCTACAGATTGGATTTCACTCAAACTTAACCTAATGATTCCTCCCACCATATTATGATGTTGCCCCAGTTTTGGCTCGATCCGAAATCAATAGGTGTAAGAAATTGGCCAATTCAAGTTCAAAGGCAGTTCGTTCCTAATTGGAGTTGTTGTTGTTTTGGGTAGTTCTAGAGATCGGATTTCACTCGAACTCACCAACTGACTCCTCCCACCATATTATGATTTTTCCCAACTTTGGGCTCGATCCGAAATAAATAGGTGTAAGAAATTGAACAATTCAAGTTCAAAGGCAGTTCGTTCCTAATTGGAGTGGTTTGTGTTTTGGGTAGTTCTAGAGATCGGATTCCACTCAAACTTAACCAAATGACACCTCCCACCATATTATGATGTTGTCCAAGTTTTGGGCTTGATCCGAATTCAATAGGTGTAAGAAATTGGACAATTTATGTTCAAAGATAGTTCGTTCCTAATCGGAGTGGTTGGTGTATTCCATAGTTCTAGATATCGGATTTCACTCTAAACTAACCAAATGACACCTCACACCATATTGTGATGTTGCCCAAGTTTTGGGCTCGATCCGAAATCAATAGATGTAAGAAATTGGACAATTCAAGTTCAAAGGTAGCTCGTTCCTAATTGGAGTGGTTTGTGTTTTGGGTAGTTCTAGAGATCGGATTTCACTCAAACCTAACCAAATGACACCTCCCACCATATTATGATGTTGCCCAAGTTTTGGGCTAGATCCGAAATAAATAGGTGTAAGAAATTGGACAATTCAAGTTCGACGGCAGTTCGTTCCTAATCGGAGTGGTTGGTGTATTCCATAGTTCTAGAGATCGGATTTCACTCAAAACTAACCAAATGCCTCCTCCCACCACATTATGCTGTTGCCCCAGTTTTGGGCTCGATCCGAAATCAATAGGTGTAAGAAATTGGACAATTCAAGTTCAAAGGCAGTTCGTTCCTAATTAGAGTGGTTGGTGTTTTGGGTAGTTCTACAGATCGGATTTCACTCAAACATAACCAAATGACTCCTCCCACCATATTATGATGTTGCCCAAGTTTTGGGCTCGATCCGAAATCAATAGGTGTAAGAAATTGGACAATTCAAGTTCAAAGGCAGTTCGTTCCTAATTGGAGTGGTTGGTGTTTTGGGTACTTCTACTGATCGGATTTCACTCAAACTTAACGAAATGAATCCTCCCACCATATTGTGATGTGTCCAAAGTTTTGGGCTCGGTCCGAATTCAGTAGGTGTAAGAAATTGGACAATTCAAGTTCAAAAGCAGTTCTTTCCTAATTGCAGTGGTTGGTGTTATGGGTAATTCTAGAGATCAGATTCCACTCAAACTTAACCAAATGACTCCTCCCACCATATTATGATGTTGCCCAAGTTTTGGGCTCGATCCGAAATCAATAGGTGTAAGAAATTGGACAATTCAAGTTCAAAGGAAATTCGTTCCTAATTGGAGTGGTTGGTGTTTTGGGTAGTTCTAGAGATCGGATTTCACTCAAACTTAACCAAATGACTCCTACCCCCATATTATGATGTTGCCCCCGTTTTGGGCTCGATCCGAAATCAGTTGGTGTAAGAAATTGGACAATTCAAGTTCAAAGGCAGTTCGTTTCTAATTGGAGTGGTTGGTGTTTTGGGTACTTCTACAGATCGGATTTCACTCAAACTTAACGAAATGACTCCTCCCACCATATTGTGAAGTTGCCAAAGTTTTGGGCTCGATCCGAAATCAATAGGTGTAAGAAATTGGACAATTCAAGTTCAAAGGGAGTTTGTTCCTAATTGGAGTGGTTGGTGTTTTGGGTAGTTCTAGAGATCCGATTTCACTCAAACTTAACCAAATGACTCCTCCCACCATATTATGATGTTGCCCCAGTTTTGGGCTCCATCCGAAATCAACAGGTGTAAGAAATTGGACAATTCAAGTTCAGAGGCAGTTCGTTCCAAATCGGAGTGGTTGGTGTATTCCGTAGTTCTAGATATCGGATTTCACTCTAAACTAACCAAATGACACCTCACACCATATTAGGATGTTGCCCATGTTTTGGGCTCGATCCGAAATCAATAGACGTAAGAAATTGAACAATTCAAGTTCAAAGGCAGCTCGTTCCTAATTGGAGTTGTTGGTGTTTTGGGTAGTTCTACAGATCGGATTTCACTCAAACTTAACCAAATAACTCCTACCACCATATTATGATGTTGCCCCAGTTTTGGGCTCGATCCGAAATGAATAGGTGTAAGAAATTGGAGAATTCAAGCTCAAAGGCAGTTCGTTCCTAATTGGAGTGGTTGGTGTTTTGGGGACTTCTACAGATCGGATTTCACTCAAACTTAACGAAATGACTCCTCCCACCATATTGTGAACTTGCCAAAGTTTTGGGCTCGATCCGAAATCAATAGGTGTAAGAAATTGGACAATTCAAGTTCAGGGGCAGTTCGTTCCAAGCTGGAGTGGTTGGTGTTTTGGGTAGTTCTACAGATCGGATTTCACTCAAACTTAACCTAATGATTCCTCCCACGATATTATGAAGTTGCCCCAGTTTTGGGCTCGATCCGAAATCAATAGGTGTAAGAAATTGGCCAATTCAAGTTCAAAGGCATTTCGTTCCTAATCGGAGTGGTTGGTGTATTCCGTAGTTCTAGATATCGGATTTCACTCTAAACTAACCAAATGACACCTCACACCATATTAGGATGTTGCCAATGTTTTGGGCTCGATCCGAAATCAATAGGTGTAAGAAATTGGCCAATTCAAGTTCAAAGGCAGTTCGTTCCAAGCTGGAGTGGTTGGTGTTTTGGGTAGTACTAGAGATCGGATTTCGCTCGAACTTAACCAAATGACTCCTCCCACCATATTATGATGTTGCCCCAGTTTTGGGCTCGATCCGAAATGAATAGGTGTAAGAAATTGGCCAATTCAAGTTCAAAGGCAGTTCGTTCCAAGCTGGAGTGGTTGGTGTTTTGGGTAGTACTAGAGATCGGATTTCGCTCGAACTTAACCAAATGACTCCTCCCACCATATTATGATGTTGCCCCAGTTTTGGGCTCGATCCGAAATGAATAGGTGTAAGAAATTGGCCAATTCAAGTTCAAAGGCAGTTCGTTCCAAGCTGGAGTGGTTGGTGTTTTGGGTAGTACTAGAGATCGGATTTCGCTCGAACTTAACCAAATGACTCCTCCCACCATATTATGATGTTGCCCTAGTTTTGGGCTCGATCCGAAATCAACAGGTGTAAGAAATTGGACAATTCAAGTTCAAGGGCAGTTCGTTCCAAGCTGGAGTGGTTGGTGTTTTGGGTAGTTCTAGAGATCGGATTTCACTCAAACTTAAACAAATGACTCGTCCCACCATAATATGATGTTGCCCCAGTTTTGGGCTTGATCCGAAATCAATAGGTGTAAGAAATTGGACAATTCAAGTTCAAAGGCAGTTCGTTCCTAATCGGAGTGGTCGGTGTATTCCATAGTTCTAGAGATCGGATTTCACTCAAACTTAACCAAATGATTCCCCCCACCATATTATGACGTTGCCCTAGTTTTGGGCTCGATCCGGAATCAGTAGGTGTAAGAAATTCGACAATTCAAGTTCAAAGGCAGTTCGTTCCTAATCGGAGTGGTCGGTGTATTCCATAGTTCTAGAGATCGGATTTCACTCAAACTTAACCAAATGATTCCCCCCACCATATTATGACGTTGCCCTAGTTTTGGGCTCGATCCGGAATCAGTAGGTGTAAGAAATTCGACAATTCAAGTTCAAAGGCAGTTCGTTCCTAATCGGAGTGGTCGGTGTATTCCATAGTTCTAGAGATCGGATTTCACTCAAACTTAACCAAATGATTCCCCCCACCATATTATGACGTTGCCCTAGTTTTGGGCTCGATCCGGAATCAGTAGGTGTAAGAAATTCGACAATTCAAGTTCAAAGGCAGTTCGTTCCTAATCGGAGTGGTCGGTGTATTCCATAGTTCTAGAGATCGGATTTCACTCAAACTTAACCAAATGATTCCCCCCACCATATTATGACGTTGCCCTAGTTTTGGGCTCGATCCGGAATCAGTAGGTGTAAGAAATTCGACAATTCAAGTTCAAAGGCAGTTCGTTCCTAATCGGAGTGGTCGGTGTATTCCATAGTTCTAGAGATCGGATTTCACTCAAACTTAACCAAATGATTCCCCCCACCATATTATGACGTTGCCCTAGTTTTGGGCTCGATCCGGAATCAGTAGGTGTAAGAAATTCGACAATTCAAGTTCAAAGGCAGTTCGTTCCTAATCGGAGTGGTCGGTGTATTCCATAGTTCTAGAGATCGGATTTCACTCAAACTTAACCAAATCACTCCTCCCACCATATTATGATGTTGGCCCAGTTTTGGGCTCGATCCGAAATCAATAGGTGTAAGAAATTGGACAATTCAAGTTCAAAGGCAGTTCGTTCCAAATTAGAGTGGTTAGTGTTTTGGGTAGTTCTACAGATCGGATTTCACTCAAACTTAACCAAACGACTCCACCCACCATATTATGATGTTGCCCCAGTTTTGGGCTCGATCCGAATTCAATAGGTGTAAGAAATTGGACAATTTATGTTCAAAGGCAGTTCGTTCCTAATCGGAGTGGTTGGTGTATTCCATAGTTCTAGAGATCGGATTTCCCTCAAAACTAACCAAATGACTCCTCCTACCATATTATGATGTTGCCCAAGTTTTAGGATCGATCCGAAATAAATAGGTGTAAGAAATTGGACAATTCAAGTTCAAAGTCAGTTCGTTCCTTGGTGTTTTGGGTAGTTCTACAGATCGGATTTCACTCAAACTTAACCAAATGACTCCTCCCACCATATTATGATGTTGCCACAGTTTTTGGCTCGATCCAAAATCAACAGGTGTAAGAAATTGGACAATTCAAGTGCGAAGGCAGTTCGTTCCTAATTGGAGTGGTTGGTGTTTTGGGTACTTCTACAAATTGGATTTCACTTAAACTTAACGAAACGACTCCTCCCACCATATTGTGATGTTGCCAAAGTTTTGGGCTCGATCCGAAATCAATAGGTGTAAGAAATTCGATAATTCAAGTTCAAAGGCAGTTCGTTCCTAATTGGAGTGGTTGGTGTTTTAGGTACTTCTACAGATCGGATTTCACTCAAACTTAACCAAATGATTCCTCCCACCATATTATGATGTTGCCCCAGTTTTGGGCTCGATCCGAAATCAAAAGGTGTAAGAAATTGGACAATTCAAGTTCAAAGGCAGTTCGTTCCTAACTGGAGTGGTTGGTGTTTTGGGTAGTTCTAGAGATCGGATTTCACTCAAACATAACCAAATGCCTCCTCCCACCATATTATGATGTTGCCCCCGTTTTGGGCTCGATCCGAAATCAATAGGTGTAAGAAATTGGACAATTCAAGTACAAAGGCAGTTCGTTCCTAACTGGAGTGGTTGGTGTTTTGGGTAGTTCTAGAGATCGGATTTCACTCAAACATAACCAAATGCCTCCTCCCACCATATTATGATGTTGCCCCCGTTTTGGGCTCGATCCGAAATCAATAGGTGTAAGAAATTGGACAATTCAAGTACAAAGGCAGTTCGTTCCTAACTGGAGTGGTTGGTGTTTTGGGTAGTTCTAGAGATCGGATTTCACTCAAACATAACCAAATGCCTCCTCCCACCATATTATGATGTTGCCCCCGTTTTGGGCTCGATCCGAAATCAATAGGTGTAAGAAATTGGACAATTCAAGTACAAAGGCAGTTCGTTCCTAACTGGAGTGGTTGGTGTTTTGGGTAGTTCTAGAGATCGGATTTCACTCAAACATAACCAAATGCCTCCTCCCACCATATTATGATGTTGCCCCCGTTTTGGGCTCGATCCGAAGTCAATAGGTGTAAGAAATTGGACAATTCAAGTTCGAACGCATTTCGTTCCTAATTGGAGTGGTTGGTGTTTTGGGTTGTTCTAGGGGTCGGATTTCACTCAAACTTAACCAAATGACACCTCCCACCATATTATGATGTTGCCCAAATTTTGGGCTCGATTAGAAATCAATAGGGGTAAGAAATTGGACAATTTATGTTCAAAGGCAGTTCCTTCGTAATAGGAGTGGTTGGTGTAGTCCATAGTTCTAGAGATCGGATTTCACTCAAAACAAACCAAATGACTCCTCCCACCATATTATGACGTTGCCCAAGTTTTGGGCTCGATCCGAAATCAATTGGTGTAAGAAATTGGACAATTTATGTTCAAAGGCAGTTCCTTCGTAATAGGAGTGGTTGGGGTAGTCCATAGTTCTAGAGATCGGATTTCACTCAAACTTAACGAAATGACTCCTCCCACCATATTGTGATGTTGCCAAAGTTTTGGGCTCGATCCAAAATCAATAGGTGTAAGAAATTCGACAATTCAAGTTCATAGGCAGTTCGTTCCTAACTGGAGTGGTTGGTGTTTTGGGTAGTTCTAGAGATCGGATTTCACTCAAACTTAACCAAATGACTCCTCCCGCCATATTATGATGTTGCCCCAGTTTTGGGCTCGATCCGAAATCAACAGGTGTAAGAAATTGGACAATTCAATTTGAAAGGCAGTTCGTTCCTAATTGGAGTGGTTGGTGTTTCGGGAAGTTCTAGAGATCGGATTTCACTCAAACTTAACCAAATGACTCCTCCCACCATAATATGATGTTGCCCAGGTTTTGGGCTCGATTCGAAATCAATAGGTGTAAGAAATTGGACAATTTTTGTTCAGAGGCAGTTCGTTCCAAATCGGAGTGGTGGGTTCATTCCATAGTTCTAGATATCGGATTTCACTCAAAACTAACCAAACGACTTCTCCCACCACATTATGGTTTTGCCCAAGTTTTGGGCTCGATCCGAAATCAATAGGTGTAAGAAATTGGACAATTTAAGTTCAAAGGCATTTCGTTCCTAACTGGAGTGGTTGGTGTTTTAGGTAGTTCTAGAGATCGGATTTCACTCAAACTTAACCAAATGACTTCTCCCACCATATTATGATGTTGCCCCAGTTTTGGGCTCGATCCGAAATCAATAGGTGTAAGAAATTGGACAATTCAAGTTCAAAGGCAGTTCGTTCCTAATTGGAGTGGTTGGTGTTTTGGGTAGTTCTAGAGATCGGATTTCACTCAAAACTAACCAAACGCCTTCTCCCACCACATTATGGTTTTGCCCAAGTTTTGGGCTCAATCTGAAATCAATAGGTGTAAGAAATTGGACAATTCAAGTTCAAAGGCAGTTCTTTCCTAATTGGCGTGGTTGGTGTTCTGGGTAGTTCTAGAGATCGGATTTCACTCAAACTTAACAAAGTGACTCCTCCCGCCGTATTATGATGTTGCCCAAGTTTTGGGCTCGATCCGAAATCAATAGGTGTAAGAAATTGGACAATTCAAGTTCAAAGGCAGTTCGTTCCTAATTGGAGTGGTTGGTGTTTTGGGTAGTTCTAGAGATCGGATTTCACTCAAACTTAACCAAGTGACTTCTCCCACCATATTTTGATGTTGCCCAAGTTTTGGGCTCGATCCAAAATCAATAGGTTTAAGATATTGGACAATTTATGTTCACAGGCAGTTCGTTCCTAATCGGAGTGGTTGGTGTATTTCATAGTTCTAGAGATCGGATTTCACTCAAAACTAACCAAATGACTCCTCCCACCGTATCATGATGTTGCCCAGGTTTTGGGCTCGATCCGAAATGAATTGGTGTAAGAAATTGGACAATTCAAGTTCAAAGTCAGTTCGTTCCTAATTGGAGTGGTTGGTGTTTTGAAATGTTCTAGAGATCGTATTTCACTCAAACTTAACCAAATAACTCCTCCCACCATAATATGTTGTTGCCCAAGTTTTGGGCTCGATCCGAAATCAATAGGTGTAAGAAATTGGACAATTCATGTTCAAAGGCAGTTCGTTCCTAATTGGAGATGTTGGTGTTTTGGGTAGTTCTAGAGATCGGATTTCACTCAAACTTCACCGAATGACTCCTCCCACCATATTATGTTGTTGCCCAAACTTTGGGCTCGATCCGAAATCAATAGGTGTAAGAAATTGGACAATTCAAGTTCAAAGGCATTTCGTTCCTAATTGGAGTGGTTGGTGTTCTAGGCGGTTCTAGAGATCGGATTTCACTCAAAATTAACCAAATGACTCCTCCCACCATATTATGCTGTTGCCCAAGTTTTGGGCTTGATCCGAAATCAATAGGTGTAAGAAATTGGACAATTCAAGTTCAAAGGCAGTTCGTTCCAACTTGGAGTCGTTTGTCTTTTGGGTAGTTCTAGAGATCGGATTTCATTCAAACTTAACCAAATGACTCCTCCCACCATATTATGATGTTGCCCAAGTTTTGGGCTCGATCCGAAATCAATAGGTATAAGAAATTGGACAATTCAAGTTCAAAGGCAGTTCGTTCCTAATTGGAGTGGTTGGTGTTTTGGGTAGTTCTAGAGATTAGATTTCACGCAAACTTAACGACATGACTCCTCCCACCATATTATGTTGTTGCCCAAGTTTTGGGCTCGATCCGAAATTAATATGTACAAGAAATTGGACAATTCAAGTTCAAAGGCAGTTCGTTCCTAATTGGAGTGGTTGGTGTTTGGGGTAGTTCTAGAGATCGGATTTCACTCAAACTTAACGAAATGGCTCCTCCCACCATATTATGTTGTTTCCCAAGTTTTGGGTTCGATCCGAAATCAATAGGTGTATGAAAATTGGACAATTCAAGTTCAAAGGCAGTTCGTTCCTCATTGGAGTGGTTGGTGTTTTGGGTAGTTCTAGAGCTCGGATTTCACTCAAACTTAACCAAATGACACCTCCCACCATATTATGATGTTGCCCAAGTTTGGGCTCGATCCGAAATCAATAGGTGTAAGAAATTGGACAATTTATGTTCAAAGGCAGTTCGTTCCTAATAGGAGTGGTTAGTGTATTCCATAGTTATAGAGATCGGATTTCACTCCAAACTAACCAAATGACTCCTCCCACCATATTATGATGTTGCCCAAGTTTTGGGCTCGATCCAAAATCAATAGGTGTAAGAAATTGGACAATTCAAGTTCAAAGGCAGTTCGCTCCTAATCGGAGTGGTTTGTGTTTTGGGTTGTTCTAGAGATCGGATTTCACTCAAACTTAACCAAATGACTCCTCCGACCACATTATGTTGTTGCCCAACTTTTGGGCTCGATCCGAAATCAATAGGTGTAAGAAACGGGACAATTTATGTTCAAAGGCAGTTCGTTCCTAATCGGAGTGGTTGGTGTATTCCATAGTTCTTGAGATCGGATTTCAATCAAAACTAACGAAATGACTCCTCCCCCCCTATTATGGTGTTGCCCATGTTTTGGGCTCGATCTGAAATCAATAGGTGTAAGAAATTGGACAATTCAAGTTCAAAGGCAGTTCGTTCCTAATTGGAGTGGTTGGTGTTTTGGGTAGATCTAGAGATCGGATTTCACTCAAACTTAACCAAATGACTCCTCCCACCGTATTATGTTCTTGCCCAAGTTTTGGGCTTGATCCGAAATCAATAGGTGTATGAAATTGGACAATTCAACTTCAAAGGCAGTTCATACCTAATTGGAGTGGTTGGTGTTTTGGGTAGTTCTTGAAATCGGATTTCACTCAAACTTAACCAAATGACTCCTCCCCCCATATTATGATGTTGCCCAACTTTTGGGCTCGATCCGAAATCAATAGGTGTAAGAAACGGGACAATTTATGTTCAAAGGCAGTTCGTTCCTAATCGGAGTGGTTGGTGTATTCCATAGTTCTTGAGATCGGATTTCAATCAAAACTAACCAAATGACTCCTCCCCCCCCTATTATGGTGTTGCCCAAGTTTTGGGCTCGATCTGAAATCAATAGGTGTAAGAAATTGGACAATTCATGTTCAAAGGCAGTTGGTTCCGAATTGGAGTGGTTGGTGTTTTGGGTAGTTCTAGAGATCGGATTTCACTGAAACTTAACCAAATGACTACTCCCACCATATTATGATGTTGGCCAAGTTTTGGGCTCGATCCGAAATCAATACGTGTATGAAACTGGACAATTTATGTTCAAAGGCAGTTCGTTCCTAATTGGAGTTTTTAGTGTTTTGGGTAGTTCTAGAGATCGGATTTCACTCAAACTTAACCAAATGACTCCTCCCACCATATTATGATGTTGCCCAAGTTTTTCTGTCGATCCGAAATCAATAGGTGTAAGAAATTGGACAATTCAATTTCAAAGGCAGTTCGTTCCTAATCGGAGTGGTTGGTGTATTCCAAAGTTCTAGAGATCGTATTTCACTCAAAACTAACCAAATGACTCCTCCCACCATATTATGATGTTGCCCAAGTTTTTGGCTCGATCCTAAATCAATAGGTGTAAGAAATTTGACAATTCAAGTTCAAAGGCGGTTCGTTCCTAATTGGAGTGGTTGTTGTTTTGGGTAGTTGTGGAGATCGGATTTCACTCAAAGTTAACCAAATTACCCCTCCCACCATATTATGATGTTGCCCAAGTTTTGCGCTCGATCCGAAATCGATAGGTGTAAGAAATTGGAGAATTCTAGTTCGTAGGCAGTTCGTTCCTAATTGGAGTGGTTGGTGGTTTGGGTAGTTCTAAAGATCGGATTTCACGCAAACAAAACCAAATGACTCCTCCCACCATATTATGATGTTGCCCAAGTTTTGTGCTCGATCTGAAATCAATAGGTGTAAGAAATTGGACAATTCAGGTTCAAAGGCAGTTCGTTCCGAATTGGAGTTGTTGGTGTTTTGGGTAGTTCTAGAGATCGGATTTCACTCAAACTTAACAAAATGACTCCTCCCACCATATTATGATGTTGCCCATGTTTTGTGCTCGATCCGAAATCAATAGCTGTAAGAAATTCGACAATTTATCTTCTAAGGCAGTTCGTTCCTAATCGGAGTGGTTGGTGTATTCCATAGTTCTAGAGATCGGATTTCACTCAAAACTAACCAAATGACTCCTCCCACCATATTATGATGTTGCCCAAGTTTTTGGCTCGATCCTAAATCAATAGGTGTAAGAAATTTGACAATTCAAGTTCAAAGGCGGTTCGTTCCTAATTGGAGTGGTTGTTGTTTTGGGTAGTTCTGGAGATCGGATTTCACTCAAAGTTAACCAAATGACACCTCTCACCATATTATGATGTTGCCAAAGTTTTGGGCTCGATTCGAAATCAATAGGTGTATGAAACTGGACAATTCAAGTTCAAACGTAGTTCGTTCCTAATTGGAGTGGTTGGTCTTTTGGGTAGTTCTAGAGGTCGGATTTCACTCAAACTTAACCAAATTACTCCCCCCACCATATTATGGTGTTGCCCAAGTTTTGGGCTCGAACCGAAATCAATAGGTGTATGAAATTGGACAATTCAAGTTCAAACGTAGTTCGTTCCAAATTGGAGTGGTTGTTGTTTTGGGTAGTTCTAGAGATCGGATTTCAGTCAAAATTAACCGAATGACTCCTCCCACCATATTATGATATTGCCCAAGTTTTGGGCTCGATCCGAAATCAATAGGTCTAAGAAATTGGACAATTCAAGTTCAAAGGCAGTTCGTTCCTAATTGGAGTGGTTGGTGTTTTGGGTAGTTCTAGAGGTCGGATTTCACTCAAACTTAACCAAATGACTCCCCCCACCATACTATGGTGTTGCCCAAGTTTTGGGCTGGATCCGAAATCAATAGGTGCATGAAATTGGACAATTCAAGTTCAAATGCAGTTCGTTCTTAATTGTAGTGGTTGGTCTTTTGGGTAGTACTAGAGATCGGATTTCACTCAAACTTAACCAAATGACTCCTCCCACCATATTATGATGTTGCCCAAGTTTTGGGCTCGATCCAAAATCAGTAGGTGTAAGAAATTGGACAATTCATGTCTGAAGGCAGTTCGTTCCAAATTGGGTGGGTTGGTGTATTGGGTAGTTCTGGAGATCGGATTTCACTCAAACTTAACCAAATGACTACTCCCACCATTTTATGATGTTGCCCAAGTTTTGGGATCGATTCGAAATCATTAGGTGTAAGAAATTGGACAATTCAAGTTCAAAGGCAGTTCGTTCCTAATTGGAGTGGTTGGTGTTTTGGGTAGTTCTACAGATCGGATTTCACTCAAACTTAACCAAATGACTCCTCCCACCATATTATGATGTTGCCCAACTTTTGGGCTTGATCCGAAATCAATAGGTGTAAGAAATTGGACAATTCATGTCCGAAGGCAGTTCGTTCCTAATTGGCTGGGTGGGTGTATTGGGTTGTTCTGGACATCGGATTTCACTCAAACTTAACCAACTGACTCCTCCCACCGTATTATGATGTTGCCCAAGTTTTGGGCTCGATCCGAAATCAATAGGTGTAAGAAATTGGACAATTCAAGTTCAAAGGCAGTTCGTTCCAAATTGGAGTGGTTGGTGTTTTGGGTAGTTCTAGAGATCGGATTTCACTTAAACTTAACCAAATGACTCCTCCCACCGTATTATGATGTTGCCCAAGTTTTGGGCTCGATCCGAAATCAATAGGTGTAAGAAATTGGACAATTTATGTTCATATGCATTTCGTTCCTAATCGGAGTGGTTGGTGTATTCCATAGTTCTAGAGATTGGATTTCACTGAAAACTAACGACATGTCTCCGACCACCATATTATAATGTTGCCCAAGTTTTGGGCTCGATCCGAAATCAATAGGCTTAAGAAATTGGACAATTCAAGTTCGAAGGTAGTTCGTTCCTACAGATCGGATTTCACTCAAACTTAACCAAATGACTCCTCCCACCATATTATGATGTTGCCCGGGTTTTGGGCTCGATCCGAAATCCGTAAGTGTAAGAAATTGGACAATTCATGTCTGAAGGCAGCTCGTTCCTAATTCGGTGGGTTGGTGTATTGGGTAGTTCTGGAGATCGGGTTTCACTCAAACTTAACCAAAGGACTACTCCCACTATTTTATGATGTTGCCCAAGTTTTGGGCTCGATCTGAAATCATTAGGTGTACGAAATTGGACAATTCATGTTCAAAGGCAGTTCGTTCCTATTTGGGTGGGTTGGTGTATTGGGTAGTTCTGGAGATCGGATTTCACTCGAACTTAACCAAATGACTACTCCCACCATTTTATGATGTTGTCCAAGTTTTGGGCTCGATCCGAAATCAATAGGTGTAAGAAATTGGACAATTCAAGTTCAAAGGCAGTTCGTTCCTAATTAGGGTGGTTGGTGTATTTGGTAGTTCTAGAGATCGGATTTCACTCAAACTTAACCAAATGACTCCTCCATACATATTGTGATGTTGTCCAAGTTTTGGGATCGATCTGAAATCAATAGATGTAACAAATTGGACAATTCAAGTTCGAAGGCAGTGCGTTCCTAGTTGGAGTGGTTGGTGTTTTGGGTAGTTCTAGAGATCGGATTTCGCTCAAACTTAACCAACTGACTCCTCCCACCATGTTATGATGTTGCCCAAGTTTTGGGCTCGATCCGAAATCAATAGGAGTAAGAAATTGGACAATTCAAGTTCAAAGGCAGTTCGTTCCTAATTGGAGTGGTTGGTGTTTTGGGTAGTTCTAGAGATCGGATTTCACTTAAACTTAACCAAATGACTCCTCCCACCATATTATGATGTTCCCCAAGTTTTGGGCTCGATCCGAAATCTATAGGTTCAAGAAATTGGACAATTCATGTTCAAAGGCAGTTCGTTCCTAATTGGAGTGGTTGGTGTCTTGGGTAGTTCTAGAGATCGGATTTCACTCAAACCTAACCAAATAACTCCTCCCACCATATCATGATGTTGCCCAAGTTTTAGGCTCGATCCGAAATTAATAGGTGTAAGATATCGGACAATATAGGTTCAAAGGCAGTTCGTTCCTAATTGGAGTGGTTGGTGTTTTGGGTAGTTCTAGAGATTGGATTTGACTCAAACTTATCCAAATGACTCCTACCACCATATTTTTTTGTTGCCCAAGTTTTGGGCTCGATCCGAAATCAGTAGGTGTAAGAAATTGGACAATTCAGGTTCAAAGGCAGTTCGTTCCTAATTAGCGTGGTTGGTGTATTTGGTAGTTCTAGAGATCAGATTTCACTCAAACTTAACCAAATGACTCCTCCCACCATATTATGATGTTGCCCAAGTTTTGGGATCGATCCGAAATCAATAGGTGTAACAAATTGGAGAATTCAAGTTTGGAGGCAGTGCGTTCCTAGTTGGAGTGGTTGGTGTTTTGGGTAGTTTCAGAGATCGGATTTCGCTCAAACATAACCAAATGACTCCTCCCACCATTTTATGATGTTGCCCAAGTTTTGGGCTCGATCCGAAATCAATAGGTGTAAGAAATTGGACAATTCAAGTTCGAAGGCAGTTTGTTCCTAATTGGGGTAGTTGGTTTATTGGGTAGTTCTAGAGATCGGATTTCTCTCAAAATTAACAAAATGACTCCTCCCACCATATTATGATGTTGCCCAAGTTTTGGGCTCAATCTGAAATCATTAGGTGTAAGAAATTGGACAATTCAAGTTCAAAGGAAGTTCGTTCCTAATTGGAGTGGTTGGTGTTTTGGGTAGTTCTAGAGATCGGATTTCACTGAAACTTAACGAAATGACTCCTCCCACCATATGATGACGTTACCCAAATTTTGGGCTCAATCCGAAATCAATAGGTGTAAGAAATTGGACAATTTATGTTCAAACACAGTTCGTTCCTAATCGGAGTGGTTTGTGTATTCCAGAGTTCTAGAGATTGGATTTCACTCAAAACTGACAAAATGACTCCTGCCACCATATTATGATGTTGCCCAAGTTTTGGGCTCGATCCGAAATCAATAGGTGTAAGAAATTGGACAACTCAAGTTCAAAGGTAGTTCGTTCCTAATTGGAGTGGTTGGTGTTTTGGGTTGTTCTAGATATTCGATTTCATTGAAACTTAACCAAATGACTCCTCCCACCATATTATGTTGTTGCCCAAGTTTTGGGCTCGATCCGAAATCAATAGGTGTAAGAAATTGCACGATTCAAGTAAAAGGGCAGTTCGTTCCTAGTTGGAGTGGTTGGTGTTTTGGGCAGTTCTACAGATCGGATTTCACTCAAACTTAACCAAATGACTCCTCCCACCATATTATGATGTTGCCCGAGTTTAGGGCTCGATCCGACATCAATAGGTGCTAGAAACTGGACAATTCAAGTTCAAAGGCAGTTCGTTCCTAATTGGAGTGCTTGGTGTTTTGGGTAGTTCTAGAGATCGGATTTCACTCTAACTTATCCAAATGACTCCTCCCACCATATTATGATGTTAGCCAAGTTTTGGGCTCGATCCGAAATCAATAGGTTTAAGAAATTGGATAATTTATGTTCAAAGGCAGTTCGTTCCTAATCGGAGTGGTCGGTGTATTCCATAGTTCTTGAGATCGGATTTCACTCAAAACTAACCAAATGACTCCTCCCACCATCTTGTGACGTTGCCCAAGTTGTGGGGCCGATCATAAATCAGTAGGTGTAAGAAATTGGACAATTCAAGTTCAAAGGCAGTTCGTTCCTAATTAGGGTGGTTGGTGTATTTGGTAGTTCTAGAGATCGGATTTCACTCAAACTTAACCAAATGACTCCTCCCACCGTATTATGATGTTCCCCAACTTTTGGGATCGATCCGAAATCAATAGGTGTAACAAATTGGACAATTCAAGTTCGAAGGCAGTGCGTTCCTAGTTGGAGTGGTTGGTGATTTGGGTAGTTCTAGAGATCGGATTTCACTTAAACTTAGCCAAATGACTCCTCCCACCATATTATATTCTTGTCCAAGTTTTGGGCTCAACCCGAAATCAATAGGTGTAAGAAATTGGACAATTCAAGTTCAGAGGCAGATCTTTCGTAATTGGAGTGGTTGGTGCGTTGGGTAGTTCTAGAGATCGGATTTCGCTCAAACTTAGCCAAATGACTCCTCCCACCATATTATGATGTTGCCCAAGTTTTGGGCTCGATCCGACATCAATAGGTATAAGAAATTGGACAATTCAAGTTCAACGGCAGTTCGTTCCTAATTGGAGTGGTTGGTGTTTTGGGTAGTTCTAGAGATCGGCTTTCACTCAAACTTAACCAAATGACTCCTCCCACGATATTATGATGTTGCCCAAGTTTTGGGCTCAGTCCGAAATCAATAGGTGTAAGAAATTGGACAATTGAAGTTCAAAGGCAGATCGTTTGTAATTGGAGTGGTTGGTGTATTCCATACTTCTAGCGATTGGATTTCACTCAAAACTCACCTATTGACTTCTCCCACCATATTATGATGTTGTCCAAGTTTTGGGCTCGATCCGAAATCAATAGGTGTGAGAAATTGGACAATTCTAGTTCAACGGCAGTTCATTCCTAATTGGAGTGGTTGGTGTATTCCATACTTCTAGGGATTGGAATTCACTCAAAACTCACCAAATGACTCCTCCCACCATATTATGATGTTGCCCAAGGTTTGGGCTCGATCCGAAATCAATTGGTGTAAGAAATTGGACAATTAAAGTTCGCAGGCAGTTCGTTCCTCATTGGAGTGGATGGTGTTTTGTGTAGTTCTAGTGATCGGATTTCACTTAAACTTAGCCAAATGACTCCTCCCACCATATTAT
>NW_018922031.1:87095-114584 GCF_002207925.1 Prunus avium | reverse complement strand
TTTGACTTCAATCTCTTGATTCTTCTGAAGCTCATGTGGGTAGAAGAACTTTGGTGGTATATGTTTGGTTCTGTCACCCTTAATAAACCATTCTTTAATTTGAGCTATACAAGCAGCATTGTCTTCATACATGATTGTCGAAGCTTTTGTTGTTGAAGAAAGATCACATGTTTTCCGAATATGATGAACTAGGGATCTTAAGCAAACACATTCTCTACTGGCCTCATGGAGCGCAAGAATTTCTGCATGATTAGAAGAGGTAGCAACCAAAGTTTGTTTTGTAGATCGCCATGAGATTGCTGTATTTCCACAAGTAAACACATAACCAGTTTGGGAGCGACCCTTACCTAGAATTCGCGTATCCAACAAGATTTGGACCGTTGGAAGGTTCATTCGAATAAAACAGGCCCATATCAGTTGTTCCACGAAGGTAGCGCAATATATGCTTTATACCATTCCAGTGTCTACATGTTGGAGCCGAGCTATACCTGGCTAATAAATTTACTGGAAATGCAATATCTGGCCTAGTACATTGGGCTAAATATAATAAAGCACCTACTGCACTAAGATATGGAACTTCTGGACCAAGTATCATTTCATCATCTTCTTTACGACGGAATGGATTGTGTCTAATGGACGAACTACCATTGGAGTGCTCAACGGGTGGGCATTATCCATATAAAATAGCTTCAAAATTTTTTCAGTGTAAGCTGATTGATGGACAAGAATACCATTGGGGTGATGCTCGATCTGCAAGCCCAGACAATATTTAGTTTTTCCAAGGTCTTTCATCCGTTAAATATTCAGCAGTTTTAATGATCTCTTGAGGAGTTCCAATTAAGTTCATGTCGTCGACATACACTGCTACGATTGCAAATCCAGAATTTGATTTCTTTATAAAAACACAACGGCATATGGGATCATTGATATAGCCTTCCTTAATCAAATATTCACTAAGACGGTTATACCACATTCGTCTGGATTGTTTCAACCCATATAGTGAACGTCTCAACTTAATGGAGTACATGTTTCGTGATTTAGTGTTTGATACTGATTTAGTGTTTGATACTGCCAACTTGAGTCCTTCTGGGACTCTCATATAAATATTAGCGTCTAACTCCCCATACAAGTATGCAGTAACAACGTCCATAAGACGCATGTCAAGTTTTTCTGAAACTGCAAGACTTATTAAATAACGGAACGTAATTGCATCCATAACAGGAGAATATGTTTCTTCATAATCAATCCCAGGCCTTTGAGAAAAGCCTTGCGCAACGAGTCGTGCCTTATACCTTGCAATCTCATTTTTCTCATTACACTTTCTTGTGAACACTCATTTATATCCCACAGGTTTTACACCTTGTGTTGTTTGAACCACAGGTCCGAATACACCACGTTTTTCCAAGGAATTTAACTCAACTTGGATTGCGTCTTTCCACTTTGGCCAATCAGGCCTCCCTTTACATTCATCAACAAATTGTGGTTCAATATCTTCATGACCTTTTATAATTTCAGCAGCTACTGTGAAAGAAAAAAAATATCATTGATAACTTTTTCACTATGGTCCCATAATTCATCATTGCATGCAAAATTTACAGAAATTTCTGTATTAGGTATCTTTTCCTCTTCATTGGCTTGTGTCTTTTCAATGACACTTTCATTCTCCGGATGAATTGTAGATTCAAGGTGAATCTCTTTCCCAATAATATCTTCATGAGCATTTTCATTGTGATTAGAGTATGCTTTCGATTTTCGCTTTCTAGGAGCTGAGTCCTTGGAACCAATGGGTCAACCTCGCTTCAGGCATGCAGTAGATGATTCATTTGCTGCAACATTGGTTAATCAAATTGGGATATCAATCCTTGCTGGTGTATTTGCTGCAGGTATATGTGATTTTGTCACTTTTCCTATATCAGTGAATGTATCTGGCATTTAATTAGCAATTTGTTGAAGGTGGACAATTTTTCGTACTTCATTTTCACTTTGAGTTGTACGAGGGTCAAGATGAGACATAATGGATATGTTCCAACCCAATTACTGTTGTTCTTTAGGAACGATCTTTTCTCCCCCTAACGGCGCGAAGAATGTCTCATCATAGTGACAGTCCGCAAAACGTGCTGTAAAAGTATCTCCTATCATAGGTTCGAGATAGCGAATGATAGTTGGTGAATCAAAACCAATGTAAATTCCCAATCGACGTTGATGACTCATTTTAGTGCGTTGTAGGGGTGCAATTGGCACATAAACTGCACAACCAAAAACCCTTAAATGTGATATATTGGGTTTTCTCCCAAAGGCAAGTTGTAAAGGGGAGAATTGGTGGTGGGTAACGGGCCTCAAGCGGACTAAAGATGCTCCATGTAAAATTGCATGTCCCCAAGCAGAAATTGGCAACTTTGTCTTCAATAGCAAAGTGCGAGCAATAAGCTGGAGACGCTTAATAAAAGCTTCTGCTAATCCATTTTGAGTATCGACATGGGGAACTGGGTGCTCAACATCAATCCCAAGTGACATGCAATAGGCATCAAAAGTTTGGGAGGTAAACTCACCAGCGTTATCAAGTCGAATTGACTTTATTGGATAATCAAGGAATTGTGCTCGTAATTTAATAATCTGGGCAAGGAGCCTAGCAAAAGCAACATTACGAGTTGACAATAGGCAAACGTGTGACCATCTTGTAGATGCATCGATTAAAACTATAAAATAATGAAATGGTCCACAAGATGGGTGAATTGGTCTACAAATATCCCCTCGAATTCTCTGTAAGAAAGATGAACATTCAAAGTCAAGTTTTGACGGAGAAGGTCTGATGATCAATTTCCCTTGGGAGCAAGCTTTGCAAGACTGGTTAATGGACAAAGTACTATGGTAAGGTTTTAAAGGATGTCCATTTGAATTTGAAATAATCCTACGCATTATTGTGGATCTAGGATGCCCAACGATCATGCCAAAGAATGAATGTCGTTGGGTCAATGAACTTATGGTTCATGATTTCATGTACTTCAACTGCTTTGATGGTTGTATAATACAACCCAGAAGAGAAAGCAGGAAGTGTTTCCAATATACGCCTCTGGCTGTTGATATTGGTGGTAATGCAAAGATACTCCACATTATGATCATTTCTAGTTTCAATATGGTATCCGTTCATTCGAATGTCTTTAAAGCTGAGCAAATTTCTTCTCGATCTCAAAGAGTACAAAGCATTATCAATGGAGAATTGAGTCCCATTGGGTAACAAAATTTGAGCTCTTCTAGAGTTGTCAATTAGGTTTGCAGAACCTAGTATTGTAGTTACCTTCGCTTTTGATAAATATAAATTGTCAAAATATTTTTTATCTCGAAGAATTGTGTGCGTAGTTGCACTATCCGCAAGACAAATATCTTCGTCATTTCTCCCAAGGCGAGAGGATCCATGATTGTTTTCCATGCCTTCGAATTTATAAGAAAATATATATGTATTAAAATGTTATTCGAAGAAAAATAAATAAATAAGTAAATAAAAAATTCAAATGAAGTCTTTTATTCGATTTTATTCAATGAAAAAGATCCAAACTAACATGTGAAAAGGAAAAAGAAAAAAAACAGGATTTAAACTTAGCTTAAACAACATAAAGTGAAGATAAAAAAAATTACAACAAAATTAATTGCGGAGCATCCCATCACTAATCATAGGATCAAAAGATTTGTCATTAGTATCAACAAAGAAATCTGAAACATCAAGGTGAGTTGCATCCACTGGTTCTAACTTTGTTGGATCAGCATCCATCCAATATGTCTCAACATTTTTTCCTTTGCCCTTGATTGAGGCTTGGTAAAGATCAACCAAATGTTTTGGTGTGCGGCATACACCCAATGCCCATTTGTACCACACTTATGACATGCTTCCTCAATCACCCTGTCAGCTGAAGGTTGGGAGCCATTTGCCTTGTCTTGTTTGTTCTACTTCTGATGGTTATGAGATGCTTAGGTATTTCTTGGACCCAAGCAATGGCTATTACTATTTTGGTCTTGACCATTATGGGTACCCCTACCACGACCACGTCCTCGACGACGGTCGCCATGTGATGAGGTAGCATATGCCTCATGAGATGGTGCCAAGGCAGCATTCACTTCATGGAGTGGTGCAGATCCAGTTGGACGGGACTAATGGTTCTGCATCATAAGCTCATTATTCTGTTCAGCTAGAAGTAGACAAGATATGAGGTCTGAGTACTTCTGGAAACCTCGCTCTTGATATTGTTGTTGCAAAACCACATTGGAGGCATGAAATGTGGTGAAAGTTTTCTCCAATAGGTTTGCATCAGTTATATTCTCTCCACAAAGTCGTAACTTGGAGCTAATTCGGAACAAAGCAAATTATAGTCAGCCACTGATTTGAAATCTTGTAGACGCAAGTGCATCTAGTCATGGCGAGCCTTACGAAGAATAACTGTCCTCTTATGATCATATCTTTTCTTGAGATTTTCCCAAAGGGCTAACGAATCCTTGACAATAAGGTATTCACACTTCAATCCTTCATGGATGTGGCGTCTGAAAAAAATCATGGCTTTCGCTCGATCCACAAAGGATGCCTCATTGCCTTCCTTAATGGTTTCCCCTAGGTTCATAGCCTCAAGATGAACCTTAGCACCATTGATCCATGAAAGGTAGTTCTTTCCAGAGATGTCAAGTGCAACAAATTCGAGCTTTGCCAAGTTCGACATTTTCTATATAAAAGAAAATGGAATGTGTTAGAGCTCAAGAAAAAATTGTTGATATAGTAAACATAAATATAATCACCAAAACTTCTGGTTTGGGATGTTTAGACAATTAGATTGAGGAACTTCATGCCTTCAATTATTTTGAATCACAAAAACTTAGGTTCTGATTCGATAAAAGAACTTCAGGTCCTTATCTATTATGAGGATCGAGGAACTTCAGGCCCTGATCTCTTGTTAAAAAAAAACTCATCATAACATATTGTGTTTAAATAAGATAAAAATAAAAACTTAAAAGGAGAAAAGAAAGAAAGAATAATAATAATAAAAATTGCATACTACTCGTGTTTTAATTAGCTACAGCATGCATGCAAATAAGTTTTCAATGAATAGTGGTCATATAACAATAACACCAAAAAAAAAAAAAAAACCTACATGTTCATGCATTCATTGGAGGATACTCTCGGCAATTTAAATCATTTCAAAAACATGATTTCACAACAACAACAAAAACAGCCGTCATCGAGTTTTGTATATAAAAGAAAATATATATATATATGGATGAACGTAAGCTATAGAGAAGAACATTACTAAGAGCTTTCGTGTTGATAACGTGTTGTAAAACTAGGGAATTTGTAGGGAGAAATAAGAAGAAGAAAGAGATAGTATAATTTGCTCAAATCAACTTGTATTTCATTCATATTTGGTGCCACTATTTATAGGGGTAGAGAGATCTAAATCATTTACCACCCATAATTGGTAGGTTACAAATATATAATGATGGATATTATGATAGGTTAATAGTGGCTATTATTGTGGGCATCCATAACCTATAAACCCATAACTTATGGATTTATAACACAAAAGGGTTTTTAACTTTGCCTCGAGTTTCAATTAGGTCTTGCAACCTTTTGTTTGTTTTTGTTTTTGTTTTTTTGAGGCAGTTACATTCGTTAACTTGAGAAGTAGTTCCAATTAGGTCATACCATCTAAGTCTATCAATTTGTTCGTCAAAATGAAGGTTAAAAGCGTCCTTTCGAGTTCAAAAGTCTCCTAAGCTAACCTAGAACCTAGTCAACTTCCCTCCATAAGTTGTTAGATATCTCCAAAAGAAGAAACCCTAGGCGAGCTCAGTATCCCAATTTGCACCTTAAGGTAAAATGTCGGAGAGTTCTATATATTCAAATCGCAGCCGTCCTTACTGCGAGTCTGGGTTGGAAACCAAAAGTCGGACTTCATGGACAGATTTGAATCCTGGAAGAAGATTTGAGGCATGTTGCAAGGATCGGGTAAATTTTTGCATTTCTAGTATATTGGCTGAAGTAAAGAAAATGATCTTGTTGGATATGAAATTAGTGTTTGGTGTTGTTTCAATTGCATAACACCAAAAGTAAATCATGCATGGGTTACTTAGAAGATTGAGGGGAATGGAGGACGAGTTGAGAGCAACATAGGAGAATCACTTACTGTAATTAGGAGCATCACCACCCCCACGAAATTCAAACTTCCGTCACAATCAGGCAAAAGGACGAAAAACCCAAATATCCCCAAAATGGAACCCTAACCCATCATTGTGATTTTGTATAATATGTCATACTAAAATGGGTTTTTGAATAAATATCTCTTTAGTTCTTCAAAATGAAGGTTAAAAGCGTCCTTTCGAGTTCAAAAGTCTCCTAAGCTAACCTAGAACCTAGTCAACTTCCCTCCATAAGTTGTTAGATATCTCCAAAAGAAGAAACCCTAGGCGAGCTCAGTATCCCAATTTGCACCTTAAGGTAAAATGTCGGAGAGTTCTATATATTCAAATCGCAGCCGTCCTTACTGCGAGTCTGGGTTGGAAATCAAAAGTCGGACTTCATGGACAGATTTGAATCCTGGAAGAAGATTTGAGGCATGTTGCAAGGATCGGGTAAATTTTTGCATTTCTAGTAGATTGACTGAAGTAAAGAAAATGATCTTGTTGGATATGAAATTAGTGTTTGGTGTTATTTCAATTGCATAACACCAAAAGTAAATCCTGCATGGGTTACTTAGAAGATTGAGGGGAATGGAGGACGAGTTGAGAGCAACATAGGAGAATCACTTACTGTAATTAGGAGCATCACCACCCCCACGAAATTCAAACTTCCGTCACAATCAGGCAAAAGGACGAAAAACCCAAATATCCCCAAAATGGAACCCTAACCCATCATTGTGATTTTGTATAATATGTCATACTAAAATGGGTTTTTGAATAAATATCTCTTTATTTTATATATGATTTTGTATGTAACACGTCATTGTGATTTTACATGAAGTATTTTCGACCAAAAACAAATTATAATAAAAGAAAACCACAAAGGGGTTTTCATTAGTTTTCTAGCTTTTTTTCTTAAAAAATATCTTCATATAGAGGGCGTTGATATGATCAAATTTAGTTTGTATTTTTTTTTTCTGAATACAATGGTATTGTCTTGCTCATCACCATATAAAAAAAAATTGTTAAAAATCGGAAAAAAGACAAACAAAGTTTGAGGTAGTCAAGGGAAAAGCCGAACCCCTCACACTTTGATTTGATTAATTACTTAGACTAAATTAACATGAGTTGATAATACAACAAGACTAACAATCAAATAGCCTATAGCTTAGTAGCTTACGTAGCAACTACTCATTTGGAGGCGGCAACTGATGAATTGGGAGGCCTCTCTTTGGAGGAGGGGGTGGACTTGGTAAATGGCCCAGTTTCCCCAACTTGGTTTCTGAAAAAAAAAAACACACACATACACACATGTAATGAGTCATTCTATAGTGAGGGCCTTATATTAGGTGATGTTCTATCTCTTAATCGTTGGATCATGCTAACTAATTTGATCCAAAAGCTAACCAATTTGATCCAACGGTTAAGAGATAGGGCATCACCTAAGGATTATATATAAGACTCTCACTATAGAATTCTTGCACATGCAATATATATAACATGTAAAGCCTAATTCAGTGTATATATTGTTAAATTGATCATACTATTGAAGCTCAATAGAGGACTCTCCATGACATTTTGATTTTAGAGAATATGAATAATTAATTACCTGCACCAACTAATGCCAAATCAAGCATGCATATGAACCCATCTAATGCCAAATCAAGAAAAAATTAAAATGTTATGGTATGTCATATTATCTTCTCTTCTTTTCTCATAAAAGAGGCCAAATTAACATACACACACATGGATTTTTTATGTTTTCTTGACTTGGTGGCATTAAACAATTTGTAGTTGGGAATGACCAAATGAATGATGAAGAATTAGTGCCACACCAAGGCATAAAAAAAAAAGGAAAAGAAGCAATGGATGGAGCAACCAAGAAGAAAAGAATTGAAAAGAATGCATGAAGTGCCACACCCATGCCAAAAGAAGAAACAATGAAGAGATGGGTTACGGTTGTGCATTGAAGAAGATGAAGAATTTGGAGAATGGAGTCATCAACACTATGGAATAAGTAATGGAAGCAAATTGGCAATTGGTTTGATGGCAAGTGGAATACATATTAAATTCATGAATGGAGGGATTTAATGAATTTAGAATTGCTCCCATTTTCCTATAAATAGGAGGAGCTATGGCATTGTAAAAACACACCAAGCTCCACAACTCTTGAGCTTTCTCTCTTCCCTCCATCTTTCTAAGTTTTAATTTCTGTTTTTTTTAGTTTTATTTTATGGGGAACTAACTCCCTAGCTAAGGCTAGGGAGAAAGCTTTTAATATAAGTGTGTAATTTTTATTAGTTTGATCCAAACTTAAGCTTTAATGTGAATTTGTAGTTTTTGTTCAAATGGAATTTGTAGTTTTCTTTTTAATTAATTGATGAATGTTTGATAATCTATTTCATGGGTTCAATCATGTTTTTCCCATTGTGTAGTAAAAACTTTCATGCTTTTAAAAGAGAAGAGAATTACTAAAGATTAATAGAATTTCGATGAAGTTTATTTTTTTGATAGTTTGTTGCCAATGGTACAAGTTATGCTTAGAATACTTCTAAAGGAAATTAAAAAGAGCTTTAATTATTTTGAACAACTACAAAGGAAAATATTTTGTGGATCAAATTATTAAGAGTTGCATGCTTATGTTAAAAGTGGAAACCCAATGCCTTAGTGTTTTAATCAATTAAATTTTCTTTAAATCAAATCTTGCATAAATCAACCTCTCAATCACACTTGTTCTTTTTCATCTCTGTTATTTTCTTTACACTGCTCTCTGTGGATACGACACTCGGACTTCCGAGCTACACTACTATACGACACCTCCCTTGGGTTTTGCAAAGTGGTGCGAACACATTGTAAACGATTGTGATATTAATATTGGCTGGAGATTTGTGTTTGGTAATATACAGAGTCACCAACTGATATGAGCTAGAGCATCTACTTTAATGATTAGTCCAATCTTTCACTCTTTGGTTTATGCTTTCTTGTGTATGAATTCTCATCTGATTAGAGGAAATTTATAAAATTAGCCAAATTTTGTCAAATTAAACTGAAAATATTATAGAGCAAAACTAGGGATGGTAACACCAAATTCGGCACTGACCCGATAACTATTTTATTTAAACTTTTTTCCTTAATAAAATAAAATAATTAAAATTTGTAACTTAGTACAAGTCAAGTGCAATAATCCATATAATAAGGCAAATGTTATAAAACTGAAGAGATTGTGGAGGGAATATAGATAAATTGAGCTGTAATATAAATCTGATATTTTCATTGAGACTTTCTTATGTGTATACAAATGAGAATAAAGCCATAGTTTTATAGGCAAAGCTTTGGCTAACAATTCGGTAAATAGAAGACTCGGGAAGGTGTGTGAGATTCCCTTCCAATCATGTGGGCTCCACTTATTAGCTTTACAACACTCCCCCTTGGAGACCACAATGTATGGAATATGCCTCGTTAAAAACCTTGCCAGTAAAACCCGGTGGGACAAAAACTAGTCGAAGGGAAAAAGAGTACATAACCATGTGTAACATAAAATTCTGTGTATATTAACACGCGTGCGACACTGCCTCGTTAAAATATTGCTAGGAAAAACCCAATGGGATAAAAAACCTGGATGAAGGAAAAAGAGTACAATGTGTGAAGGTCTTTATTGATAACATGCTCCCCCTGACGCTTGGCAAAATATCTTTAAGCCATATGTCGATTATCTTTCTGAATATCATAGTTGAAATTACTTTTGTAAGTCAATCTTGTAATATTGTTGGATGCTCCCCTTGAAGAATATCTCCCCCTGAAATCTTCATGACTAACTTTTTCCAGTAAGCGACCATAGAAATTTCCAGAGTCCGCATATCCAACAAAATCTGGGCTATTTGTAAGTTCACTTGAAAGAATATGCCCGTATATGGTGTTATGCGGAGATAGCATCAAATATGTCTCACATCATCCCAAAGTGATGGTGATGGTGATGGAGCTGAGCTCTATCTAGAAAATACAATGTTCGGTCCAGTATATTTACGGAAAATCATTTAAGTGCATAACAAATAATCCACATAAAAATGCTTCAATACATTTTTAGTATAAGCAAGAATCTCATTGGCATAATGCTCGATCTTCAGGCCGAGACAAATATTTCTTGAACTCTTCAGGAGTTTTAACCAAGTATTAACTCTTCAGGAGTTTTGATCAATTATCGACTCTTCGGGAGTTGTAATGTGTTGCAACCATATTAGTGTACTCACTAAGGCAATTTATACATATTAGTATTGAGTACAGATTTTTTGTGCTTCAGTCACATGTCCTTCAAGGACTTGCCTCATGCAATCTCAATCCTTCAGGGATTTTGTTTAAGGGATTACACTTCATGACACATTATATAGCTTTAAATTCAGCTATTAGTTCTGCTTGTACATCTTTAGGGAATCGCTTTTGGCGATATGCTCCGTGCATTTAATAACCCTTAAAGATGATATGTTGGTCTCCGTAAATGTGCAATAAGAAGGCACGATTGCATCTGTAAATATGGAGAAACCCAACATTTCTTGTTTCTGCCAGAAACAGTGTGTCATACAAAGTGAGTATATTCCTTTTTATTCCAAACACCCAAGTATAACTTTCAGCATTAACATCTTTTGGGGTTCGTACTATCAGTTTGTTCTTTCACGTTCATTCTCATTTGTAATGAAATTACCTCTTTCCACTTTGGCCAATGATATTGTCGACATTTAATAATAGAACGTGGTTCCAATCAACACAACCCATTGATGATTTGAGTAGCTACTCCCACCATTCTCATGTGCATGCGCATACATTAATTATAAGCATTTCTTTGCTTTTGGGTACCCAAGCCACTTCAAAGGGCTTTTATGATGTGAGAATGTGGATTAACCTCCAATGGAGCGTTATTTTACAGTAGGGCGTGGATAATCTCCATTTGGGGAGTTGGAACATTTAGAACCCATATATCTGTCATGTTGCAGGCATGCCACAGATTAATACATACATGTTAATCAATTGTCCTTCTAGGACTTTAAACCATATAATGTGCTACGCATTAGGCGTGCACCGTATTAATATAGACATGTTAAAGGATTGTCCTTCCGGGACTTCAATCCATATCATTTGCTACGCAACAAGCGTGCATCATATTGATCACTACTATACCTATGTTCTGTTCTTATGGGATTTCAATCTATGCAGTGTATCATTAATGTATTCAACTTGCAATCTGTGAAATTTGCCTTAATAATTCATGAATATGTATCAGAATGATACAAGCCATTCTTCTGGAATGGTCATAATACAAGTCGTTCTTCTGAAACGATCTATAATGCAAGTCATTCTTCTGGAATGGTTCTTTGCATGACGTTCTTCTGGAACGGCCTTATCTCCCCATTTGGTTACCTTTAAGAATGTCGTACAAAATATCAAAATAAGAGTACAAGCATGAAATACCACAAGTATTTCTTACATCCTTAGGCAGGAGAATTCTTCTGTCTCTGTCAAAAAATGACCCTCAGTGTTAGAATCACTACATGGATTCTTTCTTCGGATGTTCGTTCTAAAGAAATAAAATCCCTTATGAACATAGAGTTATCAAAAGAAAGAAAAGATACAAAGAATTGTGATATTGATTGCAAGGTAAGGTAAGTAATCAAGGAAGGAAGCTGGTGGGAACAAACAACAAACTCTCATTTCTCCTAGCCTAGAAGAACTCCATGAGATCAGAGCATGTGGTCATTCTTACAGTTCCCTGATGTAGCGAAAACGTGATTAGGGATAGTCTCGCTTCCTGAATGGATGATTAGAGATATTCTCGCTTCTCAAGCACATGGAGTGCTCACTGATAGGAAAAACAAGTGGATATTGCATCATTGGATATGGAGAAAATTGGAAACTGGGTGTATACTGCAAAGAAAATTTCGTTAGTAACATATTTATACACAAATAAGAGGAATAAGTAAATCCGGTGAATTTCAAATTAACCACAGAAAATTGCGAGGTTCTCGGGGTGCTTTTGAAAAAGTAGCTCCGTGAAATCCACAAAGCAAGATCAGCTTTGACGAAAATAATCCTTGAAAACGTTGAAAGTGCCGACAGACATTAATGGAGGCTGCGTGAAGTTTTGGAACCTAGGAAAGAAAGAGAATATGGGGATCCGGGGAAATATTGGGATCCTGGAAACGGTGCCACATTTCCGCCTATATATATTGCCTCTTCTTAAAATGGCTTCCTCTTCTTCTCGCCCAAATCATTTCAATTTAAATGTTGCTCCTTTTCTGTTATAATAATTGGGCAAATTCTTAGATTTGCACCTGTGGTTTTCACGTCTTTTCAAAATGACGGTTTGGAACCTTGTGCCTTATAAGTTGAAATAATCACAACCTATCTCTCAAATTACATATTTCAATGCATGTGAGTCCAGAACTTCTGGCTCGGGCTAAAACACGACCTCAGAATTTATTTGCCCTTTTCAAATGGGCATGAAATATAAATTGAGTAAAGGCCATGATAACATTGCAATATAGTAGTGAAGACCATTAACTACTATATACCCAACTTTAGATTCGGGATCTCTCATGTATTTGGATCCATGGGCTTCCAGCCTAGATCGTATAATATAACAAAATATGTGGGGAGCCTCAATTCATCCTTTGAGGTTTATCCTGATATTACCCATTTCACTGCGTATTCTTAAGAATCGGAATTCACAAAATATATTTCTTCCTTGAGGTGTCGATTGTAATAGAATCGAACTTTATTAAATTCATCATTTTCTTATGCCAAAGAAAGATGTGGTGTACCACAATTTGCAATAATACCTCAAGGGTTGTCCATTTCACTGTTGGAACTTCAGGTTCTTAATATTGCCAGATTTTAAACTTCATGCCAAAATCGCATATTTTCATGCTATGGACATTCAATACTCTTAGATTTTGAACTTCGGGCCAAAATCACATATTCTCATGGTATGGACATTTTTATAAATTCTTGTACATATTTCGGGACTTCAGGTCCTTACATAATTATCTATGTTTTGAGGAACTTCTGGCATCTCATTTAATTGCTCATCCATGAGTTTAAGGAACTGCAGGTTCCTTTTTTTTTTTTTTTGGGTGTATATATAGTAACGGTTTACCCAAAATGGTTAATATTTATGTATATGTCACTATTCATCAGGTCATGAATACTTGTCTATTCATGCATACAGTACATTTGCCAATATAATTACTATTCATGTGTACGACACTATTAACCAATACGGCACTGTTACATTGTTAAGGAACTCCAGGTCCTTATTAACACTACTTGCCTCCTTACTAGTAAGGAGATACTCCTCCTTCATGCGAATCACAGTTTGATACATATGCAAAAATAATTCATCAAAAACACAAAAAGAAAAACTTTTGTATACATGTCACACTGCTACTGGCAAGAATATATCCTTTTTTTTTTTTTTTTTTTTGGTGTATATAGTGACGGTTTACCCAAAATGGTTAATATTTATGTATATGTCACTATTCATGTATACAGTACTATTCATCAGGTCATGAATACTTGTCTATTCATGCATACAGTACATTTGCCAATATAGTTACTATTCATGTGTACGGCACTATTAACCAATACGGCACTGTTACATTGATAAGGAACTCCAAGTCCTTATTAACACTACTTGCCTCCTTATTGGTAAGGAGATACTCCTCCTTCATGCGAATCACAGTTTGATACATATGCAAAAATAATTCATAAAAACACAAAAAGAAAAACTTTTGTATACATGTCACACTGCTACTGGCAAGAATATAGAAGCTCCTACTTACCTGATAAAAAGAGAAATATTTTTCTTAAACTAATCCAGACTACATGAGGGGAATTCGAACTCAAGTGCAGCCAACTTGGCTAAGCTATGTATGGAAAAAAAAAAATTCTTAAATACATTTTTTTATGAGATTAACTACATTTTTTGGTAGAATATGTTTGATAACTTTCTGAATCGAATAAAACTAGGATACTTTTTTTTTTTTGGTTCAGAAAATTAGGATTCTTTGACAAAACAAAAAAATAATCCAAAAAAAGAAAAATAAACTTACGTACTCGTAAATTAAGTCCTACATAAGGAACACGACCCTGTGCAAAAGCCAAGCGGTCTTCGCTTTCTCGTTCTCTAAGCAAAGAGAGAGAGGGTCTCGGATTCCAATCCCTAATTAGGCAGATCGTGTTTCCAATTGACCAATCGGAGGAAGATTAACGATCTGAAATTGAATCTGTTCATTCTGGTTAGTTTTCAGTTGGTTACTCCATTATTGATTCCGTTTCGTTTTGGCTTTTTCGGGTTGATTTGTGGTGGTTTTCTGTGTTTGGTACTGCTGTGGCGAATTGGGGTTTGAAGTTTGCTTTTTTTGCATTAGATGGAGAGGCAAAATGATTTAATTTGAAATTTGATTTTGGTTTTAGGGTTTGTTTTTCTGTGTTTGGTACTGCTGTGGCGAATTGGGGTTTGAAGTTTGCTTTTTTTGCATTAGATGGAGAGGCAAAATGAGTTAATTTGAAATTTGATTTTGGTTTTAGGGTTTCTGTTTTTCTATATCAGTTTGGCTAGATTCGTATGTATGCAAGGTGCATAATAGGATTGTGTTGATTATTAAGCCTAATTGAATTCGACAATGCTATGATGATTAATTTGGTTGTTTTCTTGAAATATAGATTTTTTATTTAGATTAAAGGAAAATAAATAGTAGACTGGACAAACAAAATTGAATACGGAAGTGGTGGAAGGTGCCGCTGAGTAAGTTGTATTCCTATTATGGTCGCGAAACCTGGGATTATGTACTAATATTTCTAAGAGGACAGTTTTTGTTACCTTCTAATCATAAAGATTGTTAGCTTAAGTTTCATTGAACACGGGTGTGTAGAAGATTATTCTCTTGTACCATCTATTAAATCCCTTAAACTTTTGGGAGATCAAGTATCATCTACATCAGTTTCTTTAACTTTTGTGATGTTTATATAAGTGATTGAACAAATATCACCTGAGGTCTGGGAATTGGCATCAGTTTTCTGACTCACTAGATCCAGTTATTTATCTTAAATTTCACTCGGGATATCTACTGCTTTTGAACTTCCCACTCATAAAGCTGTGTGGATATAAGCAGTGTGGTTGTTTCTGAAACCAAGGCCCATTCACAGCATTTTGCCAAAATGTGGGAATATCTCTCTTTTTTTCTTTTTGTCCTTTTTGTCATCATTCGAGTTATAATTTGCTTTTGAAGACATAAAAATTATCTCATACAATGCTGTATATTAATAGACAAAAAATTGAAAAGATCAGATAAAAGAATCACTTTAATGTCTAAATTCTTTGAAAGCTTACTTGTCAAACAGTGAATTCCTGTTGACAGCCTAAGCAAACTTGGATATTTTCCAATGGACAAAGGAGTGACTCCTAGCCTCTTTGTTAATGATGGTTCATTCATGGAAAGGTTCAAACAACTTCAACAAGAGAAGGAGAAAGATAAGGGTCCTACAGCAGACGAGTCTACACCAAGTAAAGTTGTATCAGGGAGTTTGACTCCTAACCTTACCACTGGTAAAACCAGTGCTGAACTGAAGCCTAATGATACACGCAAGGCCGCAGCTGCTGCTTCAGGTGGCAAACTTGCTTTCAGCTTGAAACAGAAGTCAAAGATTGTGACACCTCCTGTTAAGTTAGGTGCAGATGAGGATGAAGATGAAGCAGATGCTGCAAATTTTTCAGTCGATGCACCAACTAAACGACAAAAGTTGGGTCAGCCAGATGCCTCAGAGGAATCACCTGGACAAATGGATGTTGGTAATTACTGCTTTTATGCATATCCTTTAACTTGGTTGATTGCAGTGAACGGTCTTTACAGTTTCAGTTGATTTTTTAGAACATAATTTGAGACATCGACTTTTGCTTTTTCTCCATTAATTTTATCCATGGGTTATTTAGTAAGTTTTTCATATTTTGCACAAGATATGTATATTGCATTCTACAGACAATGCTGTGTGGCAGAAAGTGAGTTTTTTTTCATATATCTACTCCTGATGCTTTAACTGTTGAAATTAATTCAACTGCACCTTTATCATACAAACTTTTTCCTGCATTTCACCCCATTGTAAATAGTTACCATAAACCCTAAATTTTCTTCTTGACTCGTGTTAAAAAAAAAGAAAAAATCCTGCATCTCATTCTCTGCTTCTATGATTTTGAAGTTATAAAATATGAAGCGAAGGTATTGGCTGTTGGTTGCTGTTCTTTAATTTTTGTGATGCATGTTGATGTTTTATCTCTTCCCCAAGATGAGATTTTGTTTAATGTTTTCTTCACATCTGTAAGATGGGTTGGAGTCTAGCCAATGTTCTCAGTTTGATGGATTTCTTGTATCCAGAAAGGGCTTGTGAACTTTTTTTTCTTTATATGTGGTGTCTGGAGCCATTTTACCACTCTTTTTGGTTTGCTAGTTGAGAAAAAGGGATGTGTAGGAGGACTGTTAGGTGTTCTTATCTTTCTGAATCTTTTTTTAAAATATGAAGTAAATTTAGGCCAATAAAAATAATTGAAGTAAATCGAAATTGTCCCTCCGGTAAGTACCCTGTTATTGAGAAAATCATCTCAGTAATTGTCTTCTCTACTCTTGAAGTGGTGTGGATGAAGAGGACAAAACATTCTTGAATATTTCTTGTCTCATGAATGCAGCTTATTCCTTAAGTTCCTATCAACATTGGTGGAAAGAGATGTTCAATGAAAGAATTGGAATATGTGGCACGCCTGCTACAAGAGTAATTTGCATTCCCTTGTTCATGCTCTCGGTATTAATCAGTTTTATAAGTGATATGCAGCACCATCTTCCCCAAATGATTCAACAGTGAAGATAGTTGCTGACAAACTAGCAAGTTTTGTGGCTAGACATGGAAGGAAATTTGAGCATATTACACGTCAAAGAAATCCAGGAGATACCCCTTTCAAGTAAGTACATTATGAAGTTTCAACTCAATTATTTTTTCTGTTATGTCCAATCTGTCTGTTGGCATTTATGAAATGCAAAAGGAGAATGATTCACTATGGATATAGGTTTTGGGTATCATTTTCTTTATTGTATTTTCTGGTTTGGCTCTTCCTGCCATTTTTGGTAGCTCATATGCTCTATGCATTGGCATTTTATTTTGTTTGCAGATTTTTATTTGATGAGAGCTGTGCTGATTACAAATATTATGAGTATCAGCTTGCCATTGAGGAGAAAGTCCTGCAACAGACCAGCGATTCTCAAACATCTCGTAATGGTTAGTATTTGTGCATTTAAATCTGTGATGTGAGTGTATTTGTACTTGTCACAAAGGATTAGGATTTTAGTTTCGGTTGATTGGCCAAAATTTTGGCCAAATAGTGGTACCAACATTTGATGGGGGGGAAGCTTTATTTGTCACCTATGCTGCTGATATTTCACTGTAACTTTTGTAATATCGGTAGTATCAGCCAATTTTGGTATATTGGTACAATTTCTGTCACTCTGGGTTGGTTTTTACTGATAGTATACTGAAATTCTGGTTTTTCAGACTGTGTTAATATACAGCAAACAGCTGCAGTCTTTTTCTTGTTTTTTTGGCTTCATATTTCCACCAGTATTGATTGTTTTCACTGAAATATATATAGCTTTCTTCAGTTTGATTCCTGCTTGTTACAGTTGTAGACCTCCTAACATGCCTTGTCCATGATAGGCTGATGAACCTAGATTTTGCTTAATATCTTATATAATACTTTTGTTTACCGAAAGTGATTTGTTTGAAGATTTTTTTCTGCAATGTTGAGAGTTCTTGCCTGGATTGTGCAACACTATTGTTTGAATAGCTTTTTCATTGATGAGAAATTTTAAATCTTGTGTCAATTTTTTTTTTTGTGTGCCTTTTCCATGGCCTAATAATTTAGCATAGGTTTTAAAATTTGGTTTTATTACGGTTACTTCTTGAAAATCTCTGTTTTGATTGAATTCTACTTGGTCTTGAGAAATTTAAAACTATCAGATTGTTAATGGGAGGTGGGCTCTCATTGACGTCCTTATGTGCTCAGGACTCCTAGTATTCTTCTCACTGTTGAGATTTGATATCCATTTTTGTGATCCATAATATATAAATCTGGAATATTATTTTTAGATATGTATCAATCCTTAGCAATCTTCTTTAACTGTTGTTGCCCTTATTCTGTAACATTAGTTTCCTTTTAGACTCAAATTTTGGGTTGTTACTGCCTGTAGGAGGTACAAACATGTCCGCTTCCAAATCCACAAGTAGTTCCCAAAGGTCTACTTTGAAGCATCCAAATTATCAAACTCCTGCCTCTGCTTTATATGACGCCACTGAGGGAAGGACAGGTATACGATATAACATCTTCTGTTGCTTTTCAGTGTTTTTTGCCCCTTTCGATTTTTTAGATATGGTTAATGTTTCAGTTCATGTATTCAGAAACAACTATATAATTTGTTTGTAATTTGGTATGTGATGGGGAGCAAATTGTTATAGTGATTCACTTTCTAAAACCCAAATTCTGCTGGTGTTTTTTATTTTTTTGTAAGCTTACGTTTTGTAGTGGCTATATTATATTGTTAGACAATTTAAACACAGTTGTGCCAGTAATTCCTTTGGTGGAATGTCTGGATTTCTCTACCTCTGTATTTGTACTGTTGTATTCATTGAACTATTTAGGGACTACTGATTGGGTTTTTATGCTTGGTCCTAACTTTACTACTTGTATCTGCAATCATAGGTGAGCTCACCGCGCCAACAGGTGCAGATCCTATTGCCATGATGGAGTACTACGTGAAAAAGGCTGCTCAGGAAGAGAGAAAGAGACAACCTAAACAGTCGAAAGATGAAATGCCCCCACCTGCTTCTCTTCAAGGTTCATATTTGTTACTGATGGAAACCAGAAATTGCATATGGTTATTCGGAAACATTTTTATATTTTAGCTCTATTTTTGGGTCAGATAGATGCAAATACATGGTCTCAAGATGTTTTTTTTTCCTATTTTCTTCACAGCACCTTCTCTTAAAAAAGGTCATCACATGGGTGATTACATCCCACAAGAAGAGCTGGAGAAGTTTATGGCCGCTTGTAATGATGCAGCTTCACAGAAAGCTGCCAAAGAAGCTGCAGATAGGGCAAAAATCCAGGCGGATAATGTGGGTCATAAACTTTTGTCTAAAATGGGTTGGAAAGAAGGTTGGTCATAAACTCTCGTAATGGTATCCAGAAAATAGATTATTCTTGGAATTTATTGCCAGATTTTTCAGTGATCAGTCCTTTCTACTACGGTGATGCATTGTTTTTCAAAGGGAGAAACCTAATGATGTAAGTGTATTCAGGTGAGGGTCTGGGGAGCTCTAGAAGAGGAATTTCGGATCCAATAATGGCTGGTAATGTGAAGAAGGACAATCTGGGGGTTGGTGCTCAACAACCTGGAGAAGTGACTCCTGAAGATGATATATACGAGCAGTATAAGAAGCGGATGATGCTTGGTTACCGATACAGACCCAATCCTCTGGTAGTTACCTTTTTCTCCTTTTGTGTGTTTTTCCATGTTTGGCATTAGGAGTATAAAGAATTTTTTTCATCTTGTTGTCATCTCTGACTTTCTGATACGTTTTCTGGACTTTTTGGGTTGCAGAACAATCCACGGAAGGCTTATTACTAAAGGATTGGTTATACTGTGCTTTTCCATATATTTGTGAGATTGGTTGTCTGAAGTTCATTGGAAGTTGAACTACCTTATGGGGTAAAAGGAGATTTTGATAGGTTAATTTGGAATTAAATTTGTATCTGAAGTCTGTTTTGTGAATTAATTAATAAACACTGTTTATCATCTTTCTTTTAATTGAAGATATTTATTGAGTAGAACAAATGGCATTTTCACTATATGCATTTTGTCGATTAATGCATCAGTCTACAAGGGGGGGGCCAACATTTTGCTTATGTTCACGTAGATTGTTCCGGCCGGCAACCGATCTGAATGCTAAAGTTATATTATGCCTGCAGTTCACATTATTGATCTATACAAGGCTTTCATTATTCTGGGCTCATCAATTACAAAGATGAAGATGAGGATTTCAGATTCTAATTTAATTTCCAACATGATGACTCAGTACTGTTGCAAAATCCAAACAGCTATCACCTACTCAATAAACGAGTTGGCTTTTGTGATAATGAAAAAATTCTTTGAATAGTCATCTCTTCTCTACTTCTTTTCTATTTTGGTCAATTGAACTACAGGTAGTCTTGAATCATTGTTACATTGAAATGGGGTCTCCTCTACCTTTTTTGTTTTTGTTTTTTCATACTTTGTAGGAATTTTTTTTATATAAAAAAGGTCAAATCTTGATTGGCGCTTTGTGGCTCTGGTTTGGAGGAAAATCATATTTTCTTGACGATGTTGATGTACCTCTCTTGGAGTTCTATTGGCCCTCAGTAACTAGATTATGAATACAATTCTCACTTGATTGAAAAAAATTGACAATCTTAATTTTCTGTAAAATTCTACTAAAACAATTTAAAGTCTCATGCCAACTGGCCAGTTGGTCAGGGTATTTTTCCCCCCCTCTTATTAATTAATATTCTACTAATATTATAGGTGGTTTTTTTATATATTTAAAATACCTATAATATTAATAAGAGGAAAAAAAAACCTGACCAACAGGTCAGAATTCAGATGATGCCTCATGCTTAGGGGTGGTAATTTTTGATACAATCCTTTACATGACTCGAAATCTGCACTGAAAAAACATGGCATGAACCCGCACGATAAAATTTGGGTCATTTTTGGGTCAACCCGTCATGACCCGTTTAATAAACTTCTATCACTCTCATTCCTCTCAAACACCTTATACACCATGCCACATACATCTTTGTGATTATATGCTACACCATTTAATATTTATAATGTTTCAACAAACTGTTTTTTTAAAGAAGTATAATTTATTGTCCGTTTTTTAAATTATGATTTTTTTAATAAATTTTTTATTTATTAATACTCGCACAAACCCCAAGCGGCCCCCACAAATCCCAAGTGACAACTCCAAGATAATGATAGAGACAAATCCCCGTAAATCCGGCAATCTCTTCGAAATTACGGGTGATAGCTGTCATGGAAAGTCATGATGACTTTGCTGAACGCGTTTGTTCAGAAAGATCATACTTTGCTTTGTCTATAAAAGGAAATGAGTGGAAAACACAAAATCACAACTCAAAAAAAAAAAAAAAAACCTAACTCCGCCAATTTTCTTCCTTCCCATTTATCTTGATATAAACCCATCTCCTCAACCTTAGAAATAAAATGACATCTTCCTTCCCATTTTCTCTCGATCTAAACTTAGCTCAGCCAACTCAGACATGGGGGTAAGGGGCTGTACCAGTGTGGATGCCCTATTTTGCTTCCTCACGAGGGTCAGTTATAGTAAACAACTCATTACTCCTTGACAATGATGTTGTCATTGGAGTTGCGAGGAGTTTAGTGACTCTCAAGGATGTGCGTGTGCTGGGAACAAGAGATGATAACCAGGTAATGAGTGATGACATGACATTGAGCGTGCATAGTGCTGCATCTGTCACAAGTGTTAGGCATCGCCTAATTATGAAATCTCATGAAGTACAAGTGTTAAGAGCTCAGTTGGTGGCAGAACGAAATTTGGTTGAAGATTGTTAGAGCGTTATCCGAAAATTGAAAAGAGAGAGGGTGATCTTTGGAAGCTCAAGTGATGAGCCCCAAAAAGTGATGCGTGAAAATCCAAGAGATTTTTTTTTTTTTTTTTTGGGTTTAAAGTGAAATAATTTTTTTAATTAATCAAGGGTCATTGAAGTTTATTAGTTGCTACCCGAACTCGATATGACACATTTATTAAATGGATCGGGTTCGGGTTGAGCATTTTTGACACGTTTATTATTCTAACACGACCTATTGCCAGCCCTCTTGTACTCTCATTCTTTAGCCTCGCACGCTTGAGAGCAATTCCACCCATTTGCCATGGCAAAGGGCAAGGGGGGCCTAGGGCAGATACTATTCATATGAATAGTGGTTGTCCTTACAAAAAGCAATGTGTGTTTCCACCCGTTGCCATGGCAAAGGGCAAATACTATTCATTTTTTGTTTTTTTAAAATACCTAAACAATTAAAAAAATTCAGAATTTTTTAAAAAAATTCTGAACTTTTTTCACATTTTTTTTGCCCAAAAAACCCCAGCCGATGGATTTGAAAAAAAAGAAGCATCGGAGCGACCAGAACGCGCCACATGGCAAGTTACCGTTGGTCGACGCCAGGGTGCGGTAATACGAAATTTTTTTAACATTGGCGCGTGTGTTACACATGCCAGCGTTAAATTTTTTTTGAATTACCACGCTGATGTTAGCAGCCTTCGGGCTGATCCTGTGGGCTGCTGACCCAGTCTCGTGGGACCCATGGCCTGCCCGGGCTTCACAAGCCCGCTGGAAGCTGGTTTTTGGGCTCGGGCCCTGTCCTGCCAGGGCTGGGTGTTGTTGGTGGAATTGCTCTGACTCGTTCGCTCAGAGCTTCAACTGAGCTCGACCTCTGTCGTTTCTTCAGCCTTCTCCAGTGGTCTCCGCCCAGGTAACTCGCTGTCTCTCTCGTTGACATGTCCAAGGTTTTTCAGGAACCCAAGCTCTATTTGTTTGTTTCCTTTCTGTAATTCTTGTTTTCTCAGGATTTAACATTGGAAGTGAAATTTTTTATCAAATAGGTTTGTTAGGTTTCGTTGTTTCTCCATGAGTTTTGTTAGTTTTCATTGTATTTTTGACTGATGAGTTGATGATGTTGATGTTCTCTCAAGATCTTTCGTTTTTGTTTAGATTCGATGTGAGTTTTTGTATAGATTTTTTGATGCTTGTGGCTAAGTTTTTGTCTAATCTATTGCCAAGCATTTGTTAGTTTCTGTAATGAGTATTATTGTTTGGATGAGTGTTCAAAATGTAGTCGAAAAGCTCCTCTGCATTTAGAGTCGGTGCAGTTTCCTGCATTTTAAAGAGAAAATAAACCAACCAATTAATCCTATTGCTTTAACCACTTCACTCCAGCATAATGGCAAAAAGTTGAGAGACTCCACACCTATCTCAACAGAAGCCTTCAAATTCAAAACAGTTGCATGCTTTGCTGGAAAAAAAATATTGAAGACTGATAAATAATTTGAAGCCTTGGATGAAAACCAGTAATACTAATAATATTGTTATCTTTTTAGAACTAGCAGATAGAAATGGTTGTTCTAGCTCTTTAAGATGTCAGAATTCTTGAATTCTTATTTCAATAAATCAGCAAAGCCCCTCTGTTTTAGTTGCTAATCCATACTATTAGAATTGTTCTCATAAGAGTTCATTCCAACTGACAATACAGAATGTATTTTGGAATCTTTTAGGTGGAGTTTTGTTTAGTTTAGATTTTATATATATATATATATATAATCTAAACTAAACTCCTTTACAAAATAGAGTATCGTTTGTTTGTTTAGTACTATACCAGCTCCACCATATTGCACCTTGTTTAATTACCAACCAAGTTAAGTAGCCAATATTAGCGTAGCTTTTAGCACTTGGGAGTCAGCACATATGTAGCTTTGGAAGTGTACTGTATTTATTTATGTTTATGCCAGCAATTTACAGATATGATCTTCTCTTTTGAATTGTCTTATTATGCACGAGGACTGCACTGCCCTGTTTTGCTTAACAGAAATGCTTCTTTGGATGATGATGATGATGATGGTTCATATACATTAGCCTCTGAGTTTTGCTTTAATTTATGTGAATTTTTTTGCTATATATGCATTTTCCTTGAGAATTTCTCCTACATTATGCATGATTAATTGCATAGTTTTATTTTTCTTTTGTCTAATTGTAAGCCAATGGGGGAGTGTACTTAATGCGAGTGCAATCTAGTTTTACAACCATAGATTAATTGAGTTCATAGACAGTATAGAACTAATGTCATCATGTGCATTGAATGGAATCTTACAGTGCGTTTGGATGAGGAAATTTAAAAGTACAAAGGATTTCATAAATGACGGATTTTAAAATGACGGAAATTAATGTTCTAGAATTTGTAACGTTTCTTGTTTGGGTGACAGATTTAAAACACGGAATTTAACCTTTATTTGTAAAGTTGTCTTTTTAAAAAACTCAATCTCTTGGGATTTTAGAAATGACGACTTTTAGATAGAATTTAAAGTTGGGATTTATGATCTCCAAATTCCATGTTTTTTCGCACACGGAATTTCTAAATTTCTATGTTTTTTTATCCAAACACGGGAATTGGTTCATGTCAATTTAGAAATTTAGGAATTGGTTCATTGTGTTATATTGCTTGGCTTAACCTTGGATATATGTACAAGTTTTTTAATTTTGTTTCATATATGATGATTAGATATGCATAGAAGAAGAGTTGTGTTATTTGTATTGGCAAGGCAACTGCATCTACAAAAAAATTGTGATGGGCACAATGGTGTTGTTACATTTGTGTGTTTGTATACATAGATATCGGAAGAAAAGAAAAGTTCTTAGTAATCACGCATCAGTTAGGCATGACACTCGTTTGAGTGTATTAGATAGCATAGATTCATAAATTCAAGTGACATACAATGTGAATGTGTCCGAATGGATAGGAGGACATTTGGTGTGCTGTGTAATTTACTTCATAGTCATGGGAGGTTGAAAAATGATGGATTGGTGCCTGTGGAGGAGCAAGTGTGTATCTTTCTACATATACTTGCTCACGATGTAAAGAATCGTCCAATGCAAGATATGTTCCAACGTTCAGAAGAGACTATTAGAAGATAGTTCAATTCGGTTTTAAATGGAGTGTGTAGGTTACAAGGCCACCTACTAAAAGCACCATAACCTGTGTATTTGAATATTTAATGAATGGAGGGAAAATACGGGTTGTTAATGATTAGGTTAATTATGTGTATTTGATATTTTTGGAATTTATAATTTTATGAATTTTGATTTTATTAGAAAATACCTTTTTATATTTATTTTATTGGAATATTTGTTGCTTTTACTTTTGTTCTTGCATAATTGTTAATTTTGACGTAAAAAATATAGTTTAATTCAATTTTATTAAAAATAAATCTCAAAATAGCATATTTTAACTTGATCGAACCACATAATCCTGTTTAACACCAAACATGGGATTGGATTAGTGTTATCTACTCCAATCCAATGCAATCCAATGAAATCCAATCTAATCCAATCCAATCCTGGCAAGGGGCCCTAAGTTTCTGAATTAATTTTAGATTTTAGTGCTGATTTGTTGTCGTTTCATGTGATTTGGTTCAAGTAAAGGGTTTCATCAAATAATAATAATAATAGTTGGTCAGCATGTCTTCCATTTTTGCACTGAACCAGTTGAGATAGGGGCTATGGGTTCCATGTTTACATAGTTGAGAGGCTATTTACTTTTCAGTTTGTCTTAGAGTGCACTTTTCTTTTGTTTTTTTAGATGGGTTTGTGTAATTTGATAGGATTTAGTCCTTTATCTTGTTTCTTTGAAGATTTGAAGTTGCTTGAATAGAAAACAAATGTTAACCATGAAGTCTGGACCTTGATTTTAACCAATCCTCAGTTGGGTTTTATTTCATTAGCTGTTTACAAATAATATATTTTTGTTATCGTTTTTAACAGAGTTTTCTTGGTACAAAAAGGATAGTGATATTCCTGATACTCAATGAATCATTCATCCTTATTGGCTTAGTTAGCTAAGACTTGGGTTTTAATTTTTTGAACTACATTTAATGGAGTGCATTCTAAATCATTTCTGTCATTGTATTGGAAGTAGGTTTTGTAAGAAACACAAGAAGTATGGCTTTGACAAACTTCATACTGACTGTTGCTGGTGTAAGTGCGGTGGTTCTTCTGCTGAGGAGTGATGTGAAGCAATCGGCTACCATCTTCAGGCGCAATGTCAAACATATCCGTAAGTGGCTTGAAGAAGACTCTGCCAATGCCCCCAAGTAATCCTCTTATCATATTTTCGTTTTCTTCTATAAAAAAAATTTCACTCTGAAATTGTAGATATGTTTGAGGGACACCATTTTGTAAAATTTTTGGTAGTTCATTCTAATTCAAATGTTTCATGAAAATGGTTCAGCTTTACTGTGCTAATTGTGATTCTCCGCAGAATGCAACACTTGATATGCTTTATATTCAGATTAGATGAGAATTTATGCTGTTGTCATGAATCATAGTTTTCTTTTAAAGGGCATCTTTAAGATGGTACTCATTCCATGCTTATTTTCTTTTGTTCTTGCTTTTCAGCTTTGCCCTAGACTCGTTCTTTTGGTTCTGGCATTTGTGTCCATGGTCTTTAAAATAGATCGAGATTGATTTGTTATCAAATGATGGTGTAGAGTTCTAAAAAGTTGTCCAGCCAAACTTGGACATGGATTATTGCCAAAGATACCACCTAAGTACAATCTTGAGGACTCGATGAATTGTGATATGAAATTTCATGTTTATTATCATGGCAACAATTTCCTCTGTTTTCTCTTGCATTTCAAGAGACATTAATTTTACTTAATGGATTTTCTTTCAGAATCACCAAGGAACTGGAATCAAAAGTTTCACCAAAGGAGATCCCCAAGGAGGACAAGCACTAGTGTCAATATGATGCACATCCTCGGTTGTTCACAACCGTTGGCTATCCGTTCCTTTTCTTTAATATAAAATGTGTGATGGCGTTTCTTTAGGAATAAGTCTTTGATCAATGCCTAGATTTTCTGTTCATATCTTGTTTTCAGTCTTTAGATTTACAGATAATTAGCTAGTAATTAATGAGAAAACTGTAGTTTGTTAATCCCAGGTACCCCTTTTTATATCAGCTCTGTATTTTTGTAACTAGTCATACGCATAGTTACCTCAGCTGTTGTGAAGAGATTTTGGTATACCATAGAAGCCTTACCAAGCTTTTCTATAAAAGCCTTTCTGTCATGTCCAGTCCACAAGATAGAAGGCCTGCCAAGCTTTTTCCTAAATTTCAGCATTGAATGCGGGTCCGGAGTGGACAAAATCTCAAAAAACTGTTCAACTTACTTCTAATGATTTTGGCAGTGTGGAGATGACCGATTATTTTTCACTGGCGGCCGGTCATTTTTACACAGAGGCTTAATGTTCGGTAAAGAAGGATAAAACGACCGGTCGTTTGGGCAAAGTGACCGGTCGTTTTGACACAGTGGCTCTGCCTGTGAAGGAATAAAGGGGGGTGACTGGCAACACATATTCGGCGGGATAGGTCTATCCCGTCAAAGTTCGTCGGGATAGGT
>NW_018922031.1:47903-67888 GCF_002207925.1 Prunus avium | reverse complement strand
ATATATTCATAAACATATATTTGATGTCTTTCATTTTAGGGAAATTACTTGGGTCCTTAGTTAATTAAACATATCAACTACAAATTAATTAAACAACATTGGACTTGATATCTAATCAATACATATGACATATACGTTTCTCCTATAATCAAAGCAAAACATTTCTTTACATATAAAATAATAAGTTGTTTAAAGATGAAAAGTTCAAGTGGACTTTGTGGAGTTGGACACTTTTTGCCCTCCGCCCCTTCATATTGTTTGGATGTTTGATTGATTAATGTTTTCAAATAGTTCATAATTTCTTGCCTCAAATGATATTTTTAATGTTTATAATTTGAATTATCTAGTGGAAAAAAAAAATCAAGTGAAAAAAAATCAAATTAAATGGGTTGGTTCTTGGGCCCGAGTATGGCACGAGCACGAGCACAAGCACGGCCCGGCCCATTTGAATATGGACATGGGCTTTGGGCCGGGTCGGGATCAATGATTTTATTAAATGGGCCGGCACGGCACGGCCTGATAAATTAAATGGGTCGGCCCGGTACGGCACGAAAATGTTAAAAGCACGAGTTTAAATGGGACGGGCCGGCCCGGCACGGCCCGTTTGACACCTCTAGTCCAGCTGCTGGAAGTGGCTTATCCGTTTTTGGGCATTCTAACTGTCATGGATTTTCCTAAATGCTACATCAGCCTATGGGATGTTCTCCTAAGGCATTGGGTCATATTCTCTCCTCTCTCATGCTAACCCATGTGTTTGGGCTCAAGAAATAGGCTTGAGTTTTGGGGCTCCCAAGCAGCCCAAAACTTCCATTTCTTGGCTCATCAATGGGCCCCATGAAAGCTCGTTACCATCCATACCACAACCCACTCAAGCAAGCCCCGAGCATTTGCGTGGCTTGAGCCCACTTAAGCTTGTAGCGTGGCTATGTGTGAAATAATGATTTCCTGCTTGGCATGGCATGTCGCTTGGCGTGCTTGAATTTTGTCGTCTTTGAAAAGAGACATAATGCTTGACAAAATAATTAGCATGAGCTTGTAGAGCCAATGCCTTTTATAGGCTCATTTTAATTCCTAGCGTGATAAATTGCATATTTATTTGGCATGGCACGTGTTTGTGGCTCGTGCAAGCGTGCATGAAGAATTTCGCATGCTCTGCATCGGGTTTCTTCTTAATAAGGTGTCGCATTGGGCCGGGGATTTATTTGGGCCCAACCCTTGATTTTTTGGGCCTCAACAGTGGTTAAGTTAGAGACAATATCGGTGTTGCTAGTAGTGGACCGCTATCCTGTCTCTCTAAAATTTAACAAAATAGACCCATAAAAATAAAACGATAATATTATATTTCATACTAAATAGAAACACATTACAACTACAATTTTCCACGTCAAATTTTGAGTGTGGATGGGGGTGGTGGTTTGAGTGCGGAGGGGTAGGGTTCTTTTTGGGGAAATTCAATTGAAACCAATTTGGGGGAAGGGAAAGGGGAGTATTGGGCTTGCTTTAGGTCAGTTTGGCATTGATGAGAAAATGATCAATCATGTGAAAATGATGAAAAACTTCAAGATAATTGAGTTCGTTGAAAACCCATTTTAATACCTATTTTGGGGCAAGCGAGTAAGCAACCGTTGGAATAATCATAGTTCATAACGTGTATCTGACCGTGTCCTTCCACAAAATGAAACAGGTCGGCAATTAGAGAAATCGGAAAGTTAGTTCATTTCATAACCTATTTTGATTTCCTCTAGGCGACAAGCCAACAAGAGAGTACGTATATTCATTAGAATTGGATATGTAAAGAATGCTGCTATTTCCACCCCCTATATTTTCCCACCTATCTTATCTTCAAATTTTTAAAGATAAATTTACTCCTTTGTAAAATGACTTCTAAGAACATTTATCCAACAAGTTAGACAATCCACAGCCACCTTCACTCTCAACATAGTAACCGAACCAATTACCCAGTCTCTCAATCCCCTACAAAATTCATACCTCTTAAGTTTTCTTCTATCTTCAATTCTTGCAAATTACAAAGAAGATTCATCAGAGAAGGAAAAAAAAATGGATAGAGTAAAGAAAAATCTATTCAAAACTCATCCAAAACTAAAGCCATGAACAAATTGATACTTCCCAAGTCTCCAGTTCTCTCTGCGCCCTCCCCCCCAATGGGTCCACCCGGCAATATTGCCCAGCCTCTTATATATTGATTTCCAAATTCATTTCCTTTTCCAGCACCAACTAAACCACAAAAACTACCAACCCTCTTTGTCTCTCAAGTTTCTGCCTCAAACCCTCAAAAGCCCAAATTCTCTTCCATTGAACAATAGTGGGAGGAAAGATAGGATTGTGTTTTTTTAGGAAATTACATAGTGGGAATTTGCATGAATGAATAATTATATGGTATTTTAGGAATAATGGTGGGTGGAAAGATAGGATTGTGTTTTTTCAAATTTATAGTATGGGAAGATAAGGTGGGTGGGAATATTGAACAATGGTGGAAATAGCAACACTCTATATAAATATGGTTCTTCCTTTCTTTGTCGTTGCCTTAAATAATTAAGTGAAATATACCTATTAATTCCAAAGAACTATGTATTAATGAAAAACCATAAAATGCTAATGTTTTAATAAAGTACTTTCACATACATGAGCTTAGCGAAGTTGGCTAGAGTGGATGTGCTCAGTGGCGGATCCAGGAAATTCCATTTCGAGGGTCAACGTGTAAAAGGTAAAAAAAATTCATACAAAATAGACCCATCAAAATGAAACGATAATATTATATTTCATACTTAATAGAAAAAACCACATTACAAACTACAATTGTCCACGTCAAATTTTGAGTGTGGATGGTGATGGTGGTTTGAGTGTGGAGGGGTAGGGTTAGGAGTTGGGAAGGTAGGCTTCTTTTTGGGGAAATTCAATTGAAACTGATTTGGGGGAGGGGGAGTATTGGGCTTGATTTAGGCCAGTTTGGCATTGATGTGAAAATGATGAATCATATAGTCATGAAGTCATTATTTTAGATTGCAATATCTCTCCAACATGCATAACAATATCTCTAAATTGAATGCCATGACCAATTACTAGATTTATTTAGAATACAATTCTCACTCGATTAAAAAAAATGTAAAATTCTACTAAAAAAATTAAAAGTCTCTAAAGTGGTCTTTAATCAAAGGTTTCCAAATAAAATATTATAAAACATGTAGATCTTGTATCGTGCTGTCCTCCAGTACTTCATAACATGTCAAATAGGTACATAGTGGACTTTGCCTACAAAAACCCCATCATGCATGCCATCCAAAGATGCTTTGCATATAATATTATATGCACATGCAATCCAACTTATCCGATTCTTTTCAGGGGACAGCTAGCTATTAATTATAAAGTAATCAAGATTCATAATCACCCTTCTCTTAATTCAGGGTAGGGTAGGGTAGGTATATATCGCCCTCTATATTTAGGATCACATGTCCCCCTCTATATTTTAGCGGCCTGAAATGTGTTTATCGCCAACAAGCTAAAGGCGCAAAAAGTACTTATCACCAAGATAGAAGAATATTGAATTTTTATATGCGTTTGTTTTTCGTACGGGAGCTGATTTTTTCACTTCTCTTTTGTTCACTTACGTTTTCTTATAAGTGGATAAAAGATCCGTGGGAGCAAAACGCCACAAATTTGGTGGCTAATTAATGGTGAGAATCAAATCATCTGTGCCTTGCCATTGTTGTTGGTGGGAGAAAGTTTTCTAAATTAGTATTGAAAAAGGTGTAATCTTAAGTCCTCACTTTCTGTAAGTGGCCAGAAGAACACTTCTTTATCCTCAATAATTAAGTTAGTGCACGCCCTAGAAAACTGCCCTTTGGTGGAAAAGTTTAGGACAATATCCGTACGAGACACCCTTTTTGTTACTTTAATTATACTTATTAATTCTGTCTCAAACTCACAGAACATGCTAGAAAGAAGAAACCGACTTCTTCAGGTAATTCTGAATCCCTCCTACCAAATAAAAAAAATAAAAAATTTGGACAGATAAATAGACAACTCCTCCTCGATATCCATCGACCTTGTAAAGAATATTTTTTTGGGACAAATGCTTTATGCTTGTTCTTTGTGGTTGTGGTGATGTGAGTTGGGTTTGTGTAGCTATTTTAAACATATATTTGTAATTCAGCTTTCAAGACCCCTGACGTGTGACTATGAAGTTGAAAGGATATTTGATTGTTTCCTTCTTTGTGAGATACTTATCCTTTTTACAAATTACAGTTTGACGTATGCAAAAGCAATTCATCAAAAACACAAAAAGAAAAACTTTTATACACATATTAGCAGGAATGTAGGAGCTCCTACTTTCATGATAAGAAAGGAAGTATTTTCCAAGTTAAAAAGGAGCTATTTAACTCATACTTTCATGATAAGTGATATTGGGGAGGGGAAAATCAAACTAGGACCTCGGATGCAGAGGAAAATGTTCTACCACTTAAGGTACAAACCTCTACTACAATGTCACACTTTTTATACCCTAATATACTACTTTTTATAGTTGCATTCTTCTCCTTATCCACAATAATGCTTCTTGTACGACGCACTTGATAAATGCTTTATCAATAAGCACTAAAACCTTCTTTAACTTTAGAAAACATATCCATCTTTCCCTATGTCATCCAAAAAGCACTCCTAAGTCCTAACCACACCATTCTATGTAGTATAACTTCTGGCATTTTTTGGTAATTATCCAATTAATAGTTCATGTAATTTCACATTTTGGGTTTTAACCGAAATGGTCCTCGAACTTTTGCTTGAGTTTCATTTCGATCCATCAACTAAATTTTTTATTTCAATTCACCAAAATTGAGGGATGTTTTTACCCCTCAATTTAACGGCAAAATTGACAGACTTTGATGGTAAGACTAATTTGATACTAAATGGAGAATTGGAGGACTATTGAAATGAAAATTTTAGTTGACAAATCAAATGAAACTCGAGCAAAAGTTGGAGGACCATTTAGGTCAAAAACCCCTTCACATTTTGTTAAAAAGTATAATAAAAAAGGAAAATTTACAAAAACCGAGCTTTATTTATCCCATGGGAAAGCATAATGACTCTTTTAGATGCTCGTGGGAAATTGGATGCTCCATTGCTCCTTGAAACATGACAAATCCTTGAGTGAAAGCATCTCCAATTTATGCCTTGGTTTAACAGAACCATTCCCTCTGTTCTGGGAACATTCTCGGGTAGACATCACAGCTGAGAGGTGATCATGTTTTTTTTTTTTTTTTTTTTTCTTCTTTCAAAGAAAGGAAAATCATAAGTAGACATATTGAAGGAGTGTGAGATAATGAGTTAGAATTAGGATATATATTTAGGGCTTGATTTTCTTCGATGTAACAAAGAAGTTTAATAAATATAGATTTTCTAGAAAATTCATGTTCCCATCAAAGAGTGAGAAGTAATGAGTTAGGATTATGATATTTTCAGGTTTTGATTCCCTCCAATTCTAACAAATGAATAGATGAAATATTGACTATGTAGGAATTCATATTCACGTCATAAGTTGTTTTTATATTTACTAGAACGTCAAAATTCTGAATAAATCCCAAATGATGTGACATATTTTACATAATAATTAAATTTTATATTGTACAAGAGGATGACCATGGACTCAAGGGGTTTTACCAAATCAACACAATTGTGACTTTTTCCTATAATCAAGAAGGTTGACTTTTATATTAAGTCAATGAATTCCACAGTCAGGCTACATAATTGACTAGGATTCACGAGCAACACGTGATGTGTTGTTTAAGTGAAATGTGTGGTTCCAAAGTAAGAGAGACATTGCTTTCATTAACATCAACCAACAAATAGCCATGTGTAAATTAATTAACTATGGATTAGAGAAAGTTTTCAGCGACTTCTGGTCAATACTTTTCGTTAATCCAACGGTTAGGATTATCTCTCTTTGTTGGGATTAGGGTTGTACAGCGGGGATGGAAAATTTCTTTGACCAAACACCGTTTGTTTCTTGTCCTATTCTTCTTACACATCTCTTGTGGTAAACTAATTTTTATATGATTTGTATAATAGAAATAAACAAGTATGTCCACATAAAATATTTTGTTTTTGGTTGTGTGGTTCTTATTATTTGAGGTCATTGTTCTTCTTTGTGTTCATGTCGCACTTTAAACTCAATTTGACCATAGACGCATTAATTGTCATTACATTTTCTTATTTAGTTTTCTTTGATTCAATTTGATTTTTTTTAAAGAACCTCGACGGAATGAGGGAAATTTTATTGATAAAATGAAGAATTACAACGGGAGGACAAACGCCTGATCTCGACTCAACAAATCACATAATAGGACATCCTGAATAAGACCGGGCGCACCTCAAACTAAATAAAGCTGTTCACATTATGCAGATCAAATCGAGCAAGTCAATGTGCAACACCATTTACTCCCTTATGAGTAAATTGAAAAAGAGAACTCGGAATCTATTTTCGAAAATACTTTACATCTTCAACAGTAGTACCAACGTTTGATTCAATTTGATCTTAATTATAAAAGAAGATGCAGTTGCTTAATATCTGGATAAGTCGAACAGATGACTTCCCTAGGTTGTTCTCCACTTGCAATTTATGAATTTTATTTCCAACATTCTTAAACTTATTTACTAATGTCAACCACAATGCCACTTGATCATCAGAAAACGAACGTTTCATCGACTTATGCAAAGTTTAAGGACGTCTTACATTAATTAAGCAGTTGGCCTTAGAGATTAAACAAAGACCTTTGGATGTGAAAACTTTATTGGGTTGACCAATAAATTAAATACTTCCAGTTGCTGCGTGAAAGAAAGGTAACAGTTATCGTTTTTTTCTGCTGTATTTGTTTGAATATTTTGGTCTTTTTTTTTGGGACGAAGAATATTTTGGTCTTGGTCATTTGTGTGTGCTGCTTCCTCCTCCATATGCATGCATTCGTGCTTGAATGTGTCAATAAAAGGTCAACTTCATGTTTCTGAATGCCTTTTCAGTAGTAATTTCTGATTTCAATATTTCAGATATATCCTCATGTGAGTGACAGAATTAAAAAAAAAGTCATGTTCTTATATATTACCCACGCATGAAAAATAATTATTAATATATTGGGTTCGCAAGTGTCTCTTTCCAATTTTTTAAAGAGGTTAGTTGTTTTTATTTATTTAAATACAAGCGATAGTCTAAATTATAAGAAGAGGAGGGTTTTTCTTACACGTACTACCAAAGTGCCATTAAAGTTCGAACCTGAGACCCCCTGGGCTAAAAACCCCTGTTGACAAACATTCTTTGTTCATAAGATTATAGATAATAAATGTTTGCATAAACCACTAAATAACTATCCGAGCTAAACTAGTGAAAATATACCGCACATTAGAGCTACTTCATCACAATGAGACACTTTTAATTTGGTATTGAACTCATCATAAACGTACAATTTACTGTGAATCGAGTTTGAGACCTTTTCCAATTAAATGAAGACTTAAGACTGGTCGATGAACCCAATTTTTGGTTCATTGGACCACACAACTGGGAAGATATTTACAATAGCATTTTATGACATCCAGATTCCCATTGAAAGCTCACTTTTTCTTAATGATTTGTGAGCAGCCATTTTTGGCCCCTAAAAGTACACCAATAGAATGAAACTAGTTAGGCAACTTCTTGTTCTCATGATTAGTATTTCTCTATTAGCGTCTCTTCCTTGAAACCAAAGAACAGAAAACAGAAGCGTCCGGTACGCTATGTTTTTATTAGCGGCACACAGTTTTCGGTTTTGGTGTCGGAGTTAAAGGACTTTGACTCTAAAGTCGCTTGGTCTATAAGCAAAGCACCATATACCAATATACCATTATCCTCTCAAAAGTCTGTAGATAACGTTGTTTTCAGAATTTAAAAGAAAAAATAAATGTGACGTTAAATCACAGAAGAAAACAAAAACATCAGATTGTGTCGACAAGCAAATGGTGAAAATCCATCGCTGGAATGGAAAGTCCCGAAGACAAATCGGTCAGGGTAGTTTCGTCAACTCATGTACTGACGTGCCATGGCCGCCATCATGCCTCAATGGCATTAGGGTAATAGCATTGGAAACAGAGGGTAGTTATGGAACATCGTTAGTACATATATCGTATGACATGTGTATATGTGAGTGTGGAAAGAAAGGAGATGAGCCATTGCAAAACATTGTTCTTATCTGTGTTTTTTTGAAGGAGACTGTTGGTTGCTGACTCAGATTCAGAAGCACAGAGAAAACGTAGGTACTTGAATTGTTGAAGCTCAATCATTCAACTTCTTATACAAAAACAGAACTCAAAAGAAAAATTAGAACTCAAACAAACGAGTACTGGTTTTTTCTTCTTTCCTTTTTTGTTCCAATTCATGCTGTTTCTTAATGGGGATTCTTTTGTCTTGAAGCTGCTTTGATTGCAGAGGAACAAAAATCCATAAAGATTCTCACTTCTGGTCGTTTGGAAAATATTTTCAATCCCTGCAGAATTCAGAGTTCATTTCCAGATACGGAAATTGAATTGAGTTGTGGTATGTAATGTAAATTTGCAGGCTTTCAAGTGAGATCGAGGAACATGCCAAAGGGTTTTGTTTGGATTGGATTAATTTTGATGAACTCTTGCTTTGTTTGCAGATTTGGGTTCAATTTAGATCAAAGCTGAAGTAGATCTTATCTGGGTGGGTCTTGTTCTCAGTCAGATGAATCTTGAAGCAACCCAAGTGTTACATAGTGTTTGAATTTGCAAGGATTCAGATTAGCAGACAAGAAAGGAAACAAGAAGTTATTGGCACTGTTCAGAATCTGGAAAAAAAAAAAAACTATGAGTAGCCTTTTGTACAAATACAATCCTAATTTTAAGTGTTCAGAGGCAGAGCTGAGGAAGAATCACACAGAGTTCATGGATTCAAATATTTTCCAGCCACAGCAGCCACAGCAGCTACATCAGCAGCTGCAGCAGCCGCCGCAGCAGAGCTCTGGCCTAATGCGGTATCGGTCTGCTCCGAGCTCATTTCTAACGGATTTGGTAGATAACAATGGTGGTGTTGTGTGTGATGATTCGCGGTATCTCCGACCTTCAAGCCCCGAAGTGGAAACGGTGTTAGCCAGGTTCATTTCTTCATGTAATGAACCAGATCATCATGACAATGGTGCCAATAGTCTGCCGCATCAGTTTGAAGAGAGGGTTGTGAAGCAGGAAGCAGGGGACTCTGTTTCTAAACAGAATGGCTACTCAAATTCTTCTCATATGATGTACCAAGCTGAACAAGTTCATGCTTTGGATAATAACTCCTTTGCTGCTATCAACTCTACGGGGTTGGAGAATTCGATGCAGTCAAAAATTGGTGTCGGAAATCGCTCTAATCTTGTGAGACAAAGTAGCTCTCCAGCTGGATTCTTTCCTGACTTAACCGTTGACAATGGTATGTATTAATCTTGCTTATTTCTTGGCTGACTGGAATTCATCTTTGTTAAAATGCTGACGGAATTGTAAAAGAGTTTTAAGAAGTACAGAAAATTAGGATAAATGTTGCATAAACTTGACTGCATATTGTTTTCTCAACCTGCAATGAGTAAAAAATAAAATCGAAAAAGGATCTAAATATCTATAATTTTCCTATACTTAGCTGGAAAGTGGAATTTATCTAATCTCTATAAGATGAGTGCTGTTTCTTGGACTCTTTTTTTCTCTTCCTTTTTCAATACTTTCCTCCCTGCTTTTTCCCCTTTTTTTTTCCTTTCCTTTTCATGAAATTGCTCATCTAGTCACCAAAAGATACTGCAGTGCATATTTAAGAAGCAAACAGTAGGTTTAGGTGGAGTCAATTTGGAGGGTTATTTAGCGTTTGGGTGCAGTTGTGTATGTTTAGCTTCAGATGAAGAAAAGCTAAATAAACAAACAAGTGGTTGGTTATGATTTGATAAATTTTCTCTATTTGGAAACTTTTTCTGGTTCCTCGACTCATTGTATTTGTTTGCTTGGCATACAGGCTTTAATGTGATGAAAGATGCTGCAAGTTTTAGAGCAGGCAATGGTATAAATGGAGAAGCTAGTCCATCATCAACTTCTAGGTTGAATAATCAACTGAACTTCTCATCTGGGCCATCTTCATACTCAAGACGTATGCCTCGGATTGCTGAAATGGGGAATGGAAACATGGGAGATGGTAGCCAACAGGATCAAGGTTTGGGAAATGCTAGCAATTCACATTGCATTTCTAACTTCCCAAGTGATTCTTGGGACATTTCTTCATTTAATGACCTCAAAAGAGGCAGAAACAATGATGGGAACAAGTTTTCTAATTCAACTGCATTGGAAACTCAGGTAGCCTTTGCACTTTTCTTTTCTGTAAACTCACTACTCAAGTCGTTTCTGCTTGCCCATCTGCTTGCTTGCCCTATTAGTAATGTTATTTTTCTTTGAACAGAACAATGATTTTGGAAACCGCAATCACAGCCTGACGCATCATTTGAGCTTGCCGAAACGTTTTGAGATGCCTGCTATGGAGAAGTTTTTGCAATTTGAAGATTCGATTCCATGTAAAATTCGTGCCAAAAGAGGTTTCGCCACTCACCCGCGAAGCATTGCAGAGAGGGTAAATCTCATCTTTTGCATTGGTTAATTGAGCTTGTTTACATCTCATAGTGATTAGCTTATACTATTAGCCGGATTAAATCATATCCCTGATTTTGAATATTGTATTTCAGATGAGAAGGACACGGATTAGCGAAAGAATGAAGAAATTGCAGGATCTTTTCCCAAACATGGACAAGGTAGTTGGAGACTCTTGCAACATCACAGTTTTATTCAGTGTTTTCTTGAATGAATGCATGAAATTGAGTCTTGCATGTTGTATTCTTGGCAGCAAATAAACACAGCAGAAATGTTGGACTTGGCGGTTGAGTTCATTAAAGACCTTCAGAAACAGGTTAAGGTAAAGTTGCAATTAATGAAAAATATAATCTTTGATTCCAATTAATCCACATGAAATTCAACCAACTCTATACTTCCTCTAAAGTGTTTCCAATTTTTCATGCAGACACTCGGGGAGACAAAGGCGAAGTGCAGTTGTTCAAGTAAACAGAAATAAATTGATTCAAATCCTTCTGCCTCATATATTCATGTAAAGCTTGTAGTATAGGAAGATGGAAAGTAAAAGAAACCAATTTCTTTTTGTTTTTTCTCCTTTGTATTTCACCGAAGAGATAATAGTAGGATGGTAGCATTTACTGTGGGTGCATGGGAATTTTAATCTATTTCATGTTAGCTTTTAGATCCAGTAGGCTTCTGTAGTTTCAACTTTTCGGTCAACTCTGTTGTTTCAATTACATCCTGTAAAAGAAAAGCAATGCCAATTCAGGAAAGAAAAAAACCAATGCGGAAAAGGAGAATTAATAGCTCGTCCCATAAATAGCTTGTCCACCTCTCATTTTATATATGCGATATATAAGTTCTCATAAAACCCGTTATCCGTGTCATTTTACATTCAAGTTTTCCTCAAAATACCCCTTGGCTGGAAACTCTACCTCATTAAAACAATTATGCCCCAAAACACAGGGTCCATATTTTCCAACGACCTCATGGAGAAAAAGAGAAAAAGATTATTTTAAAAAAAAAAAAACTCAAAATGATTAAGGATTTTGAGTAAAACATGTTCAACATATTCAACTAGGATTCAATTTAATTCGTAAAACAAACACATCATGATTATCTTGCTTGTATTTATATGAAATGTTCAATACACTTTTCCAAATAATAATAGTCATATAGATGCTATAACCGGATAAGAAGCCGTTGTTAGTTTTGTCCCATGATTATAACTTATTTATTTATTAATTAATTCATGTTTTGGCCGATTCGTTTTAGAAAGAGCAATAATTGATTTGTGTATATAATATACTAGAAATTAAATTTTAAAATATTTTTCTTTGAAATCTACAATATAAGTTTTATAGCTATGTGTATCCTTGATGGGTTAAGTAATTGCATTTGGTCATTTCAAACAAGCACATACCTTTGAGTAGAGTGATGTGGTATCACACTACATTTGTTGATGACAAGGACATCGTTGTGTGGCAAATCAAGCCCGAACATGTTTTTCTTATGGAAGCCGATTACAGGATCATGTTTCATTGTTGGGTAGCTGATGAGAACTTGGGAGATTATAGTTGTCTACTTAATCTTCCTCTTCTTCTTCTTGTAAGTCATTCCAGACTCCTCAGAGTCACCTAGGACAGTGTGGATCCTTATGACCTTTTGAGGAGGTTCTTTGGCAACATCACAATCCTTGATCTACTGAAAAGCTTTCTTGGCCACGAACTCAATGCAATGTCCCTCCTTTACCAGCTCCTCAAGAAGCCTCTTCTAGGATTTGCAGTCACCAGTTTAGTGCCCATGCGTTCCGTGGAAGATGAGGTACTTGGAGGTGTCCCTTGTGGCAAGATCATATTTCAGAGGTGGCGGCCACTTCAACCATGGCTTATCCTTCACATGGTTTAGAATATGATTGATATGAATTATAAATTCTATGTAGTTCTTACCAACAAAAGAGCCGCCTCTGATAGATAACAACTTGCGCTTTCCTTAGTTATTCCCATTGTAGGACTCGTCATTCTTATGTACTGCCTCTTTTGGTGGATGATCAACTTGTTTGCCAGACGTCATTGTGGCGATACAGTCATCATCCAAGAGCCTGTAATGCTTTGCTGTTGTGAAGACTTCAACTAGAGTTTGACTTAGAGTGATGGCCAACTCTCAGTACAAGTTATGCTCAGTTGGTAAGCCCTTCTTAAAAGCAAAAGATGCGATTCGATCATCACATCCCACAATGTTGGATTTCTCTGCCAGAAATCTCTTAATGTAGTCCTGGAGAGACTCATCCTGCTTCTACTTCAAGTTGAAGAGGTGATCAGATTGCTTCTTGATCACTCGATAGGGAGTATACTCCTTCATGAAAATGAGAGCTAATTCCCTGAAGCTGTTGATCGACTTGGGTGTTAAAGTATGGAACCAATCTTGGGCCGTTTCTCGCAAGGTCATAGTGAACAACTTGCACATCAATGCATTGTCGCCTTTATAAAGTATCATGACACTCCTAAAGTGCTTAAGATGGCTTTCGAGATTGGAATCCCCTTTGAATGGTGTGAAGGTAGGTGTCGTGAATCGCCTTGGAGGAGCTGTCTGCTCAATTTCATTGGTGAACGGGGAGGAGATCAATTGGTATACTTCTATGCGTAGAGCGTCTTCCAAGTCTCCTCCGACCCGATTTGGAACGTGTTATATAATATTTTAAACCACCAAAGGATAAGATAAAAAAGTAAGAGAATAATGTGACTCATCCCCCTTTGGCTGATGATATCACAACACCACTTGTTACTAGCATGCAAGATGGCATGACAATGATGATTTGATTAAAACCAATCCCAAGTCTCTACATGTGGAAAACAAGAATGGTGTCATCTTTCACCTAAAAGAATAATCTCATACTAGGCTTAATATTTTATAACATTTAGGTCTTCATAATAAATATTAAATAAGGAAAAGCCATATTAATAAATAATTAATATGTAGAATGAATATTTCTTTAAAAAAAAAATTTATAAAAGAAAAAAAAAGGTTCTCACATACCCTAAAAAGAAAACAAAGGGAGGTATTTACACTAACACCCTCAAGGTTTTCAAAGTTTCCATAAAATCCCTTTAGGTTTCAAAAATTACACAAACAACTCTTGAAGTTTAAAATTGTTTTTACAAAACCCGTTTTTGGTGATTGTTGGTCTAAAAATTGATGATTTGATATATTAAAAAACTTATGAAAATGACAAAATTAATCTCAATAAATGTGTTGATGCCAAATAAAAGGGCCTATGGAATAAAGGCCACAAATTACCTGAGCTAGTTGGGCCAAAAATCAACATTTACTTTACCCACGCCAATAGAGGGAACTTGAAGGTTATTTATGTGCTTGAAGGCTTTTTATATTTATGATAATAATCATGTGCTCTGTTACATACACAAAGCCTTTCTTTAAGTGAATAAATTCATTCTAAGATGCAACAAAAACAACGATAGGGACATTAGGAATGTAAAATTGGGATGATATAGTAGATTTGTGTGGCAAAGATAGAGCCACTGGAGAGGGCGCTGAAACAGGTGCAGATGCAACTGAGGTTATGACTCCTACTGATGAAGTTGTTCATGTTGATTTGGATGGTGATACACAAGATTTAGAAGATATTCATGTTATTGATGATATTTCACCAACCTCAACAAATGGTCAAAAGAGAAGAAATCGTGCATCAAATTCTTCTGATATTCTTCCTACAAAGAAAAGAGGTGTTGTCAAAGATGTTATTGCTGATTCGATTGCTAGAATGGCTTTATCATTTGAAGAGTTTATCTGTGCTGATACTAAGAACCTTGATCCAGCAGAGGTATATGCTGAAGTACAAGCAGTACCAGGTCTTAGTGAAAATGAACAACTCAAAGCATGTGCTTGGCTGATAGAAAATGACAAACAATTTCAGATGCTGAAGGCACTCCCAATTGAGAAAAAAAAGAGTATGTTGCTGATGTTTATTGCACGTGGGGAGTGATTTGGTTTTCTAATATGTTCTATTTGTTTAAGTTGAGTTATTTAGTTCATCAAACAATATGTTATTTTATACTTCTGTCATTTATAATTTACATGAGATATCCAAACATTGAAATTTTCAATTTTTGTCATTTACGAAATCCGACATGCATAAATCCAAACACTGAAATCGTCAATTGCTAGAAATTGAAATGACGGAAATCTAAATTCCGTCATTTTATAATTCTATGTAATTGGCAATTCCTTCATCCAAACGGAGCATAAGTGAATGAATTCATTCTAAACAAATAAAAGGGCCTATGGAATAAAGGCCACAAATTACCTGAGCTAGTTGGGCCAAAAATCAACATTTACTTTACCCACGCCAATAGAGGGAACTTGAAGGTTATTTATGTGCTTGAAGGCTTTTTTTATTTATGATAATAATATTGAAAAGAAATACATACACAAAGCCTTTCTTTAAGTGAATAAATTCATTCTAAGATGCAACAAAAACAACGATAGGGACATTAGGAATGTAGGGTTATTGCTAGTTCTAATAAATTCAATAGTTTAGAGTCTTAATAATAATTCCTTAATTGTTAAATGATTTCATTAATTATTGTTAATCATTCTTTGACGAAGGGAAAAGAGACACAAAAGCCGTTGTTCTCCAATGTCCATTCCAACAGCAAATTTCCTTTCATTTCCGTAAAAATAATTTAATATTTACGCACAAATAGGGGGAGGAGGAAAGAGACCCCAAAACTCTTTGCTAGCTCAACTCTGCGAGTTTTCACTATCTTATCTTCTTCTAAGCAATCGAAATATCTTTTCACATCTAAATTACACCGATTCGATCATATTCCCATACTGATCAATTGGTCTCGTTCTCCATTCCTTCATTTTCATTTTCATTTTTTTTTTCCTTCAAAAGTTTCATACGTGAGAAATACATTTGTTCCTCTTTCCTTTTTCTGTTTGTGTATTATAATTTTTTTGGTGGGTTTATTAAGATTTGAAATTTAGACAAATATACAAGAAGATGTCGAATTTGCAAAGTAATTTCAATCAGAAGATCGACTACGTGTTCAAGGTGGTGCTGATCGGAGACTCAGCGGTGGGAAAGTCTCAGCTCTTGGCTCGTTTTGCTCGGAACGAGTTCAGTTTGGAGTCAAAAGCAACAATTGGGGTTGAGTTCCAGACTAAGACGCTCGTGATCGACCACAAAACCATCAAGGCCCAGATTTGGGACACCGCTGGTCAAGAAAGGTTAGCGCTTTTCTAATTTATTTGTATTTAATTATATAATTTAAGAAAGTTTCTGTGCTTTGGTGTTTTGAGTTTTTTGATGTGGGTTTTTTGTTGTTTATAATTTATCATGTGGGTTTGCTTGAATTTTATTTTGTGTTCTTGTTTGAGATGTGATCATGTCACCACGACTTTGCTGAATTAGAAGGGCAGTCCTTGTTTTGGTAAAGTCTTTAGCCCAAAACAACCCCTGACCTGAAAAAATTCTGGAAATGTAGATATGAATCCAACATAATGAACAAGTTGTGGAACATTTCAAGATCTAGTAAACCTTGTTCAATATACCAGCAAAGTATTACCATAATTCAATACAATCTCCTCAAACACATAAGAATAGATGCTCAATAAACTGACATTCTCTGTGAGTTATAACAACGACGAATCACTGAATAAAGGAGTCGCCAACTAGACGTTATGATCACTCAAGATTGAACTAATATGATCAGTAAGTGACCTGATGGTTTAACTTCTGGGTGGAGCAAGTTTTGTTTACAACTTATTAGCACAGGATATTAGAAACACAAAACAGTTTTACTAACGGTTTTTTTTTCTTTCGTTATTTCGAACTTTAGAGCCTAAACTCCACATACGTCTCTTTGGCAGAGCCCTATGTTGCCACATATAACCCCTGTAGAATGCCAATCAACACCTAATATTCAATTTTCAAATATGGCGTAAATCCAACTTCCAAATCATTGGTTCACAAACTTCACAAAAACAAGTAGATTTTCCACAATGTGGAAAAACGTTCTATGCTAATCATGATGTCCCAAATACTCCCCCAAATTTGGGTTTGAAAGCCTATGACAAGTCCATAGAATATATGAATCTCACACTAGGGTTTAAACAGTGCTTCAATACTGCCAGGAGTCATTTTCACCCTATTGGTCCCTTAAATTTTAATAACTTCACACAATAATGAAAAAAAAGAAGAAGAAAAAAGCAATAATGCAAAAGGTACCGATTTCTATGTATTCTAGGAAGCTAACAATTTAAACCAAAATAGTTTAAAGCTTAAACCATATGTGGGTGTGTGATTCGACCCTCTTGTGGTGAGGATGCTAGGATGGAAGGAGTGATATTGTGAGCTTGGTTACATGTAAAGGCCCAAGGAACTTAAGTTGCTTATTTACATTTAAAGTTATAATCAGTGTTTAAGGTGATCCTAGTCCCATAGAGTTTTGGTGATATTGGATGTTTAAAGTTGTTGCAATATAGCAGTTAACGGTATTCTTGTTGGAAAATTCTCGTAGAGTCGTTTCCCTTTTCTAACATAAATTCATTCCATAGTTATATTATTGTTTTAAGGGTGTTTTCCCAGCTGGTGGAGTATGCTAGTCAGGTTTCACCTCTGGTTTTCTTTTCTAAAATAAAACCTTTTCATAGTTGCTTTTGTTAAGATTTTTCTTCTCCCTGCTAATGGAGTAAGCTGGATGGGCATGACCTCTGCTTTGATGAAAGAAAAGGGAAATAAGGATTTCAAAAATCTTTTCTTGAGCTGATATTTTTCACTATGCATGTTGCACTTTTATACGCAATTTGCACCTTGCTAGTAAGGGATTCTAATTTAAGTACGGTGTGTGTGTGGAGGAGGGGAGGGAATAAATTAGATAGTTAGATCTATGTTTCATTTAGTTACCCTGACATCTGAGTCTAACATGTATAATGAACTCCTTTATTCTTGCCTTGAAGTCCATAGTCTTGTGCTTGTAAATTTTTATTCTTTTCACACTTCTGGTGCTGATCTCAGATACAGGGCAGTGACAAGTGCTTACTATAGAGGTTCAGTGGGGGCAATGCTGGTCTATGACATAACCAAGCATCAATCATTTGATCATGTAACCAAGTGGTTAGAGGAATTGAGGGGGCATGCTGACAACAATATTGTCGTGATGCTTGTAGGTAACAAGTCTGACCTTGGAACACTGAGAGCTGTACCTTCTGAGGATGCGAAAGAGTTTGCCCAAAGGGAGAACCTATTCTTTATGGAGGCATCAGCACTCGAGGCTACTAATGTTGAATCTGCATTTATTACAGTCCTAACGGAAATTTATCGAATCCTTGGCAAGAAGTCCCTCATTGCCAATGACGAAGCAGAGTCGGAAGGGAGTGCCTCACTTCTCAAGGGTACAAAAATTGTTGTCCCTGGAAGAGAGCCCGAGCCTCAAGGAAATAGCTGTTGCTGGTCTTCATAGGATTTAGCCCTTTAACCTCCTGTAACGTGGATTACTGCAGTTTATAGATCCAGTAATTTTCTTACCCTCTTTTCTTTAATTCCTTACCATTCAACTTCCACGTTTGTCATTGTCTGACATGGTTACATTTTTCCATCTTTCAGGAGAGAATTGTAATACAGCTCGTGGTACATCTGGTAATTAGTTTCACCCTCTTCTTGTAAAAAGCTGTTGGCAGCTGACCGGAGCAGAAATCTCGGACTCAAACACACAGTGATGTGATAAAATTGACATGTACTTGCATGTAGTTAAAGATCACATATATTTTATGATTTTTACAAGCATTTCGTGGGTTTCCAGGAGCACACTCACCCACAAACATGCAACTACTAGACCAAACGAGAAGTAGCTCATGAGAAAATGAGATTGAGTTTGGTTGTGGAACAGTGTTGTTTTTCACTATTTTATTGAGTCTTACTTTTGATACATGAATTGCTTTCGAAGTAATTGATTCACCATTCTGTGATGGAGTTTTTGGCAACAGTTTGAGCAGCTCATTCATACATGAATTGCCTTCAAATGATCGAAATTCATATCGAAATATTTCAATTTGGTAGTGTCTAAGCTGAACTGTCATAACCATGATCATGAATATTTACGTCTACATCGGAAACCAGAGGAACTCTCAGTCCATAAATTTTTTTTGAGCATGCATAATTTTCATTTAAAGCCGTAGCAAAAACACATGATTTTCTACCTCCAAATTTCAAGCACATTGTATTTTATTAAACTCTCAGTCCATCAAAAAAATTTGTGCTTAAGTCTCTCACAAGGTCTAAAATATTGATGATATCGGAAATATCGGTAGTCCAAAAATACGGAAATGTTGATGGAAATATCGGGATATTATCGGTATCGATAAAAATTGAATAAAAACCACGGAAATTGTAAGAAAAACTTGGAAATTTTTATTGAAACTTTGCAGGATGTTTATTTAGTCTATTATCTATTAGTTTATCACAAAAAATTGGAAGAAAATGCATTGCATGATGGATTTAACTTATTTAAGTTGATTATATAGCGAGCTGGCAAACACTGTAAGTGTAGAAAATATGTAGTAATTAATGAAAGAAGATTAAACACACCATAATCATTTATATATAATGAGTTGTTCAAAAGTAGAAACTTGAAAAGGAAAGGTCAAAGATTCATTCTCATCTCATGTAAAAATTGTGTAAATTAGTGAATTTACCGCATCTTCCTGGTAAATGTTTTCACTTTTGATTAATCCAGTTACTGGATCTTGTACATTCTGCTGACCAATAGCCACCTGGGCGTTCAGGATTTGGGCTCTTGCTGAGTCGCTTAGGTGGAAATCCCACCATCCTTTTAATTGACCAGTTCTTCTGACCAGGGAGTTGGGTTCTTTTTCAACCTTTGGTATAACAATTTTGAATCTTGAGCCAAATCTTTATAAAAATCTTTTATATAATTAAGACTTCCTAAGAACCTTTGTAACTGTTGCTTGTCCCTTATCTCATCAGGGAACTTTTTAGCAAAGGATATTGCTCGATCAATAGGAACTATCAGTCCCTTATTAATATTGTGTCCCAAAAAATGAATCTTTGAAGAAAATAATTTCATTTTCTTTGCCGAAACCACTAATCCTGCGTGCTTCACAACTCTCAAAAAGATATTCAGATGTTTAAAGTGTTGTTCTAAAGAATTAGAATAAACCAAAACATCATCAATATAAACAATGGTGAAAGCTGTGTAAGGATTAAATATATCATTCATAATATTTTGAAACTCAGAGGGAGCATTTTTTAGACCAAACGGTAAAACATTCCAGTCGTAATGTCCGAAGGGGACATTAAAGGCTGTTTT
>NW_018922031.1:0-36506 GCF_002207925.1 Prunus avium | reverse complement strand
TCTCTCTCACCTTGTCTTGTGATGCCACTCTGCAGTCGGATTCTTCTCGGAGCATCTCCCATGGGTGCAGTGAAGACATGAATGGATATTGGTTGATATGGAGGTTGCGTGTTCTTCAATTTGTAGGATAGATATACTAGTTGAAGAAGACTACTGATCTGAGAAATATCTCTAGTTTGTGCTGATAAGAGGAAGAGGAAGTGACGTCTCCAAAAAAACTGCTTCTGAGAAAAGACGTCTTTACTTTGTCTGGACTCGTTGCATTCGGAGAAGGGTAGAGAGTTCTGGATGGCATTTCAACCATTTGCATTTGCTGGTCTTTCTTTGTACCAACAAGTTACACACGCAAAAACGATTTTGACAAATTGCCCAAAACCATTGCTGTGTGTCACAGACTAGTAACTTGTGTCGTTTGTCTTGGACATAAATGTCCAAAACTACGAAGAAGTTATTAGAAAAATCTTCGAATTATTTGTAGGAGAATATCACTGTCTGTAATAATGTGAGTTGGAGACACATTCTTACAAGGGCTCATGGTTTATAAGTCTCTTTTGATATTCTCCCATAAATAAAATGTTGTGGTTCATTAACCATATTGGAGTGTTTTTCCAATAGCTAATGCAGAATATATTTTCCATGAAGTACTTTAGTGTTTGTCTCACTGTTGTACCCCACCATCCCCATCATAAACCCTTCCCAATGACTTTGGTTGGTTGGAGTCATTGAAAAGAGTATACGATGATGTTTTTGTTATTCAAGAAGATTGTGGGAAAAGAGCCGCAGTCTCTGGATATGGAGATTGCAACTCATTGCATCCAATAGAGTTATTGGCATGCAGAAGATTTCCCGGTTCTGGCTGCAATATTCTTGAAAGCCATGTGTAATCATCTAGCTTAAGTTGTAAGAATGATTCCGGATATTCTTCTGGTTGAGAATAAACCTGGATTAAGAATCAAAAGCAAGCGTTAAGTTTCGTTGTTCTTCTTGTGCTCTATATTAAGAAGTTCATATATGAAAATTTCAAAGAGCATGTTCATTCTCACCTCTGAAGTCCTTTCATCTTTAGTTTGATTCTCGAAATTAGAGGCGGTGTTGCTAACTGGTTTACTGTCATAATTGGTTGTAATATTATTCTTATTTGGAAGAGAAGAATCATTATTCCCAATTGGAGATGGCACAGAAGCATTTCCCGGCTCAGGTGGCTCAGGTGGAGGAAAAGGTAAATCCAGATATTCTCCTGGCTGAGCACTTAGCTGTCAGGTTAAGAATCACAAACAAGCGAGCGTTAAGTTTAGAAATACTTATTGTGCTCCCTACTAACAATTTTACATCAGAAATGTTCAAAAATTAGTTTCATTCTCACCTCTTGAATCATATCATCACAATCAGATGAAACACAGCCACCAGGTTCACCAGCATCATGATTGCCACTTCCAGGCAGATCATGTTCTAGCTCTTTGTCTGCCAGATGTCTGTCGGCCTCCGGAATCATATTATTTGCGGGAGCTTGATCATCTTCAGAATTTGAGGCCATGTAGCCACCAATACCAGGATCAGCTGATTCATCACAGATTGAAGCATCCTTCAGCTTCTTATTATCAGACTCATAATGAGCTGACTTATTCTTCATGCGGCAGAGAACAAAGTCACTCAGCCGATTGGGAATAGAACCCGGTTCAGTTTGAGTGAGATAATACTCCTGCATGACCCAGTCGGTCTTCGTCGACTTAGACACACGACCTTCATGGAATGTCAAGGTCCTCTTTTTGCAAGTGACCGATTTGGAGAGTTGTTGAGACTTGATTTCTCGTGGCTTGCCTGTGATTTTCCAGAATCCCTTCTTTGTGGCCCTGTTGTAACGAAGACTGTTGATGGATTTGTAATGAGGTCGGCTGAAGGAAAACCACATCGTAGGTTGATATGGAGAGTCGGGGAACAAGAGTTCTGCAAAACGCAACACAAAACAAGATATTGAAACAAACCCAATTCAAGTCTCGAAGTAATGAATAACAGAATTCAACTAAATTACTGAACAAAATTATGTATACGTAGAAATTTTAAATTGGAAATGAGAAAATGGGTAGTCAAGAAAAAGTGAGATAGATAAATGGATTATGTCAGGTAAGTCCCAAGTACATAACAACAGTTCAACACTTCAAAAGAACAATTGATCAAGATTATGCATGCATAAAAATCATATCTTGGAAATGAGAAAATGGGTAGTGAAGCAAAAGTGAGATAGATTAATGGATTACCAGCTAAATCCGAAGGCTCGTACTTGCAGACATCAATTTCAGGGATGATGTGGCAGGCTTGGGAGGCCTTACCCTGCATCATCTGCTTCAAGAAGCGAAGAAAAAGTGAGATAGATTCATTATCAGGTAAATTCCAAGACTTGTAATCGATTTCAGGCATGGCTTGGGAGCCCCCTGGCCCTCCATCTTCTTCCTCAAAAGGCCGTCGCTAGGCGGTGGCTAGAAGGCTAGGCGGTGGCTAGGCGGCTAGGTAGTAGCTAGGCGGGCGCCTAGGCGTGTTGGGTCTTTTTTCGGTGCCGAACCCGGAGGACGAAGCAGTGACTGCGAGAGAGAGTTCCATCCTCTGCGAGTGTAAGCTTATGGTGTTCGTTGGAATATATTTAAAAATATTGGAATGTAATTAGACAGTATAGCCGTTCGGCTGTACATTTATAATTTCTATTTATAGAGTCGAGCCTTGCGGCTATAATGCTAAAATATTGTATTTAAAGCTGATCGGCTACACTGTTAATATACTAGTTTTGGCCAGCGATCTTGGTGCTCCAGCCACAGCTAGACGCGTGACTGGTCGGAAAATGACAGGAGGAGGCCGGCGAACCACGCTTGAGCCCAGCCCCGGAGAGCCCAGCCTCCTTTCGTCGTCGCGAGCTCCAGGAACCTTCGAGGGTTTCGAGTTTTCCGACACCTTTTTGGGCGATTCCGGCGACCGTTGTCGCCGATCCAGGTATGGATTTCAATCCTTTCCTCATGCTCTTGCTGATAGTATAGTTATTTGGAATCAATTTTAGCTTTTGAGAGCATGAAAATGCTGTCGTTTCCCTGCCTTGCATTCAGTTCTTTGGTTGCTGAGCTCTGAATTCTGAAATAGTGTGAGAGCTTGTTGAGATGAAACAGTTGATTGTTTGAGCTTTAGCTTCATCAAAAGGTACAGAGCAAAATGGCTATCGGCGGTTGATCTCGAACCAGAATTTCGATTCTTTTATCGGCGGTTTGATCTCAGATCACTCACCAATCTCGACTTGGCACTGATGAGTTGTTTATGGCAATAGATCCTAATACAAAGCAGCTTTTATATTATGAGGACAAGGCAGACCATGCAAAAGGATCTATATATCTGGATAAGTTGTTGCTCGCTGATAACCCTTCAATTACTCTACATAATGACAAGCAGGTAACATCTCAAGGCCTTCCCTTTAAACTCCAGACTAGTTTTGATTGTTAATTAATCTTTATAGAAAAGTCGGCTTGTTCTTTTTGTTCTGATCCTCAACAAGTCTTAATTGTTCTAATGACATCTGAACTAAATCTCATACATTTAACCTCTATAAGAATGGGGATGAATGGACCCTGATTGCTTCTGCAATTAACAGAATTGAACAATGAAGCACCCCAGTAGGTTTATTTAATTCATCAATTCACATATATATGGATATTATATTAAGCATGTCTCCAATTGGAAGCTGTTGTGATCAGTACTCTAGTTTTTGGTTCATATGTTTCCACTACTCTTGAAACACCAATTGTAGCTTGAAGTTAAGGGTTTCGGTCCTGTAATTTAGGGCTTATCCCTGAAAGATTTATTTATTTGTTTAATTTTAAAAGAAGTCTCTGGGGTAGAAATGGGTTTAGTCCATCGATCTAATAAAATCAAGAGGCTGTTTTATTTTCTTGGGGCAATGTGGCTGATTATGCTTCTGCTGGTTCATAGTCTATGTGTGGGTGTGGTGTGTCACATCAACCCTAAGAAAGAATTCTATCTATTGATTTTGCTGCTGAATTTTTAAGAGAATGTAGTAATTTAAGTCAAGTCTACCTTTAATTTAACAATTTACCAATCAGTATGTATGTATGTATGAATATATATACTGAGCAATTTTGGGTTGGACATAACCAAGTCTACCTTTAGTCCATATATATATATATATATATATATATATATGTACTGAGCAATTTTGGGAATGCTTTTATCTCTTTGAGTTCATTAAGGACTTGCATAATTTAGCCGAAGAAATTTAGACAATTTATATGTCGACTTGGAAATAGATGGAAGGATTGACAATTTGGGAATGCTGATCAACATAACTTATTATTTTCATTTTGATGCTTTTGAGGCAATTCCCTTGTCAGGACATGCAACTATTGTTGAGATGGGGTCATTCTCTGTAATTTTATCATTGTTGAGTATTGATTTTCAGTGGTACGGAGTTCTACACTTTTATCGTACCTATTATGCAAATTAAATGATGTAGTTGTTAACTTCCAGTAAGTGGTATGAACAGTTGTTATACTGTTCATACCCTGCAATTGAGTTGATTTCTATAACATAGTATTAATAGTGTACTTTTATGACATAGTATTAACAGATTTTCAGTAACAAAGCATGCTCTATACTTTGCTCTCTCTATATATAGCTATGCACTTGAAGTTTATGATATGCATAATGTGATTTTTAATAGGAAGATAGTTCTATGACATAGTATTAACAGTGTACTTTTGTTTTTTTCTTGTAGAGGTATTTTCTTTTGCCTTTGCGATTGTTTCTGGTGAAACTATGAACAATTGGAGGTGGTTTCTACAAAGGATATCGGATGTCTTGTTGGGCTTTTTTGGATTTCTTTTGAATTTTTTGTATGAAATGGTATTAACCATGTACTTATACGACATGGTATGAACAATGTACTTCTATGACATGGTATTAACAATGTAGGTGAAAATATGAACAATTGGAGGTGGTTTCTGCAAAGGATATCGGATGTCTTGTTGGGTTTTTTTGGATTTCTTTTGAATTTTTTGTATGAAATGGTATTAACCATGTACTTCTATGACATGGTATTAACAATGTACTTCTATGACATGGTATTAACAATGTAGGTGAAACTATGAACAATTGGAGGTGGTTTCTGCAAAGGATATTAGATGTTTTGTTGGGCTTTTTTGGATTTCTTTTGAATTTTTTGTATGAAATGGTATTAACCATGTACTTACATGACATGGTATGAACAATGTACTTCTATGACATGGTATTAACAATGTACTTCTATAATATGGTATTAACAATGTACTTCGGGCTTGCTGGGCTTATTTTGGGTTTTTTTGAGTTTTTGTGTTGGGCTTGTTTTAAGTTTATCAATGGCAGTCTTGTAATTTATAGGAACTTCAACACTCATTTTTTATGTAGTAAATGAATTTTGGGTGTGTTTCTAAAGTGCATTTCATATGGGGTTTTTTTATAATTTCAACTCATGTTTTGGGTATATTAGTGAAACTCCCTAATTTCTATTTGTGCATGTATTAAAATAAATAAAATGTGTGATACTAATAATAAGATCCAAGAAATAAATTATTCTTTCTTCATCTTTTTTTCCTGCCTGGATCAACCAAAACTGTGGGTGTTCATCATTCTTAAAAGGCTTTTTATCACAAAACGTCACTGACGTTTACGAAACTATCAAATTGCATCCTTAAAGTTTTTTTGTATCACGCATGGTCCCTAATGTTAATATGGGTGCTCTTAAATAATCCCTCTGTCAAAAAAACTGTTAAATCCAGGGATATAATCGTCAAATCAATCCAAAATTATAATATATATATGAATGTATATATACGTCTAGAGGGAGATTTGTCCCTCTCTTCCTCCATTCTCAATTCTTCTCCCATCTGTGTTGCTGAATTTTCCTTCCTTTTATTTTAATTTTTTTTCCTTCCATCTCCCTCCCTTCTCTCGCACTCTTCGTCTCCTTCCTCCCTTTCTTCTTCCAATCTCATTTCTTCCCCCATCTGCGTGGCTGAAGTTTTCTTTTTTTCCTTCCATCTCCTCTCTTCTCCCATTTCTTACGGTAGCTCCTCCTCTGTCTCTCCTTCTAATTTCCCTTCTCTTTGACCTTCCCTATTCTTCTCTCCTCTCCACAGTTGTTTGCTTTCTTCTGGGTTTGGAGAGTTTGTTGGGGGTTTGGATTTTGACTGTGGGGCTTTGGGTGTTTCTGGTGGGGAGCATTTGGGTTGCTGTATTTTCCTTCTTATTCCTTTCTCTTCCACCATTTTGGGTTGTTGCTTTGGTTCTTTTGTTTTGCTGTTTTCTTTTCTCCCTTTTTCTTTTTTTCTTTTCTGTTCCTTTCCTTTCTTTTCTTTTATGTTCTATTGTTTTTTTCCTAACTTGTTTCGGCTTTCCAAAAAAATAAAAATAAACCAATTCCTTACTCAAAACCATAAATTAGTCAGACATCAATGCTTACTCAGCCAAAACCATTATATAAAAAAAAATAACAGAAGGAAAAGTTATGCTATTGCCATGGATGAAAGCAACAGGGAAGAGAGTGTTGTGGAGGGAGAAGCTTGGGTAGAGGACTGGAGATAGAGAAGTGCAAGAGGAGAGAGAGAGAGATGGAAGCAAAAAAAAATAAAAGGAAGGAAAATTTCAGCAATACAGATTTGACGATTTTATCCCTGGATTTAACAGTTTTTTTGACGGAGGGACTATTTAAGAGCACTCATATTAACGTTAGGGACCATGAGTGATACAAAAAAACTTTAAGGATGCAATCTGATAGTTTCACAAACGTCAGGGACGTTTTGTGATAAAAAGCCTTCTTAAAATGCTCCAGTCCTTCAAACTTGCGAGCAATATCTTAGACTTATTTAATTATTATTTCTTTAGTGAATAATTAAATACTTTAATTAACTTCATAAATAGTCATTATTATTTTTTATTTTATCAAATATTTAAATACTAATTATTCACTAAGTAAATAGTAATTAAAAAAAGAGAAATCAAGATTATGCCATTCAAAGGGTATAGCCGGTCGGCTATACTTTTAAAATATCCTTTTTAAAATTTTCTTTTTTATTCATTAAATAATATCTTAACCTTGTTTAAATACTTTCATTAGTGATTACGTTTTAATTACTATTTCTTTAGGGAATAATTAGCATTAAATATTTTAATAAAAATCACAATTGTAAATAATGTCTTACATTTGTAAATGATTCAGTTACTCTATTCCGTGTTCTTTTTAGTGTCCAACCACAATTGTACCATTCTTTGGGGACCATCCATTTTGGGGGGGAGGGGGTGCATGCCAAAGGAGTAGGTCCTGCACCCATTCCGGCTGATGAATTCTCGCTTGAAAAGTTGGTCGATGCCATGTGCTTCATGTTAGATCCAAAGGTATTTACCATTTTCTTTTTAAACTTCCCAGTGATTTACATATAATTTGTCATTTCTTGAGTGTAAACTTATCACACATGCATACGCACTGATTTAATTGAACCATTCTTTGGGGACCATCCATTTTTTTTGTCTACTCCTCCTACACATGATTCTTCACTAGTCCACAGCGATGTTTTATTCCTATTGTGGAGACCAAATTAAATCAGAACCCTAGGTCGAATAATTCCTTCCATTTGGGGATTATTTGACCTAATTGGGAATTACTAAACCTAATTGGGGGTTATTCAATTTAATTGGGGGTTATCCAATTAAATTGAGAAATACCTAATTAAGTTAAAAACCGATTTTATTCATACCACATTTCCCAATTAAATGAGGAATTACCTAATCAGATTGGGAATTAATCACCTACCTACCACAATTAGGGATTTGATTAATCTCCCTAATTAATCAAATCCCTAAATACACCAACCCCACCAACCTCACCTACCACCATTAGGGATTTGATTAAATCCCTAATTAATCAAATCCCTAAATACACCAACCTCACCAACCTCACCTACCTCACCAACCACGCCAACCTCACCAACCTCGTCAAGGCCCCCTATAAATACTTGGCCATGCACAGGGAATGAGGTACGTCAGAATTTCTACTAAAACTCTAGAGAGCTCTTCCCTTCACAAATCCTAGCCACCTCCTCTCTCTCTCTCTCTCGGTCTCTCTCTCTCTCTCTCTCTCTCTCTCTCTCTCTCTCTCTCTCTCTCTTTTACATAAGGCTCCGGCCACCCGGTTTACACCTTACATATATATCTCTGTACCCTATTTAGCTATTGGTTTTTTCCTAAATCAATTGAACTAACTTAGGCATCGGAGGGCCTTTGGCCAACACCCCCGGGTGTGGTCCTCTTATCCGATTTATTTTGCAGGGAGAAAGAGGCGGCGAAGAAGAAAGGGGAATCTTTCAACGGAATATTCTCGTGGGAGGAAATTTGCTCCCACAAATTGGTGCTTTCATTGAGAGCACAAGTTATACTCAAAGCGTGCTCTAAATCCATTTTCCACACTTTTCCAATCCATTGAAGCCTTCCAAACAACCATGGTTGGAAGCAAGAAGACGAGAGGCAAAATCGCCGCGATGGCTCGATCCACGATGACCCAAAGCCACTCCACCCACAAATTGGTGCTCGACACACGCTCCCGTGCACACCTTCAATGAAACCCTAGCCCATATGCAATTGGGCTCCACACACTTCTCTCCTCCCGATCCACGAAGTCAAGCAGACCTCAATTTGAGAGTTGACCAGCTAGCTCAGAGAATGGACGACCAAAGCAATTTGATGAGGCAACTCCTCAACCAAATCAATCTGGTTCAAAACCTTGGCCTTGGACAACTGGGCAAAGAGAGAAGGATTGACGAACGCGCCGATAGGCAGCTCGATGGGTACCAAGCAGGTCGAGCAGGAGCAAGCAGACAAGGAGAGGGACAACAACGTGATCAGTTTGGCAACGTGCGTGAAAGGTTGGGCCCACGACTTGACATCCGCGCCCGACTGGGCCCGTAGGGAAATGTTCTTCACAGGTTAGGCTCCCAGGGACGTCAACCTGACACCCATCGCAATGTGGATCATGAAGAAAGGCGCTTCGCTGACCACTCACAGAGGAACGTTCATGAAAGGCTAGGCTCCCAGGGACGTCAACCTAATAGCCTTCGCAATGTGGATCACGAGGAAAGGCGCTCCGTTGCTCAGTCTCGAAGAGTCGATTCTCATCGACAAGCTACAGAAAACCTTTCGCATGCGCAGTCCACCATTACGCCGCCCAGGCAACACAGCCGAGAAAATCGAACCTTGCGAGTCAATGAGGAAGTTGATCAGTGTCGCCTAAATCGCGAGGGTCGCCAACATAACCAACTAGCAATGCGTGCGGAAGACGTTGAGAAGCTTGTGAATGACCGACTTCGAGACTTGAGGATCGGCGGGAACTTCGAAGATGCACTACGCAAGGACATGGACCAGGCAAACTCTATGCCTTTCATTGCCGAGATTGAGCAAGCTGCTCCCCCGAAGCGATTCTCGACGCCTTTGTTTACCCACTTCAAAGGGGACTCCGATCCCGAAAGTCACCTAAAATACTTCAAAAATGTCATGATCCTTCACAAGACCGACGACGCATTGATGTGCAAGGTGTTTGTAATGACCTTGCGAGGAGCAGCCCAAGACTGGTTCCACACTCTACCATCCGGGTCAATCAGCAGCTTCAAGGAGCTGGCTTAAGTCTTTACCAAAGAGTACACCTCTTACCGAATGATTAAGAAGAACCCGAACCATCTGTTCAACCTACGCAAGAAGTCTGACGAATCCCTTTGAGACTACATCAAGAGATTCAAAGCAGAGAAGGCCAACATTGTAGGGTGTGACGACCGAATCGCGTCCTCTGCTTTCAAGAAAGGCCTTCCAGCTGAACACGACTTATACCGCGAGCAGGCTATTGCTCCCAGCCAAACTCTGGCAGAGGTCTTCGTGACCGCGGAACGCTATGCGCTCTGGGATGATGATCGAATCGCCGCAAAGAAGTCTACTAAGCAGGAAGATCAGCCGTCTAAGCGGGCAGGCCAAAGAAGCGACGGGTTTAGCAACAAAAACAAGGACAAAAGCAGGTCACACCCATAAGAGGACGCTACGGCAGGAGAGAACTGCACAAAGTTCTCCATCCCCATACATCAAATCTTAGCCCAAGTGAAAGACAAACCTTGGGTAAAAAGACCGCCACCCTTGAAAGGAGATCCAGACAAGAGGGATATAAGGAAATACTGTGTCTTCCATGGGACGAACGGGTACACTACAAACAACTGCTTTGCCTGGAAGACGCATCTTGAAGAACTCGTTAGAGAAGGTCACTGCACGGAATTCATTGCAAAGCAGGCCATCCAGCATATTGAAGATCGGGATACCGCCAAGGAACCACCTCAGAAAGTCATAAGAATTAACACAATCCTAGCCGACTCCAAGTAGTCTGGATTGACAAGCAAAGAAAAGAAGAGGAAGATCAAACAGGCCACTATGATCTCCCAAATCACGACCGGTCTTCTACCAGCAGAAGACGACCCTGTGATCAGCTTCCAGAAGAAAGACCTAATCAGTCTCGACATGCCACATAACGACGCCCTTATCATTAGCATTCAAATCACTCAAGCCATGGTCGACCGAATCCATACAGACAAGGGCAGCGCAGCTAATATCTTGCAGCTGGCAGTCATTCAACAGATGGGCTTGGAAGCGAGGATCAACAAATCAGCCAGATCGCTGACTGGCTTTAATGGTGCAACAACGGTTACCGTGGGCACGATAGACCTTGACGTCTACTCCCCACCTGTAATCAGCTCACAAACATTCATGGTCATTGATGAAGTCTCACCATACAATGGCATCTTGGGCAGACCATGGATCGGCAAAATCAACGCCATCACCTCTGCCACACATCAGAAAATCCGCTACTTAATTCCTGGGGGCGGAGTCGGCCAGATCAACAGCGACCAGGCAATGGCGAGGAAATGTTCGGCTCAAGGGCTGAAGAAAAGCAAGCTAACATAGTTCCTCCCTGTGAATCAGGTAGATCTGAAGGAAGTTGAACAAACGAATCTCGCTCATTTATAGCAATTAAAGGGTCAGGACCAAGCCGAGGAAATCTATCCAAAGGTCTCCCCAGAAGAAGGATGGAAACCCGAAGAGGACGTCGAGCTAATACCCTTGGATCCTGACCAGCCAGACAGAAAATTGCGGATCGGCTGGCGCCTAAGCCCAGACGAGTAGGTGGAGCTGACCACCTTCCTCCAGAACAACAAAGACATGTTCGCATGGTCGCCATCTGACATGCCCGGCATCGACCCGAACATTATCTGCCACCGGCTCCACGTCAACCCTGCTAGCAAGCCAGTGGCCCAGAAGAGACGCAACTTCGCTCCCGAGAGGGTCGCGATCATTGAAGCCGAGATCAACAAACTCCTAGCGGCCGACTTCATCGAAGAAGTCTCCTACTCAGAGTGGCTGGCCAACGTTGTGCTGGTAGCAAAACAAGAAAAGGGCAAATGGAGAGTTTGCGTCGATTACACCGACCTCAACAAGGCATGCCCTAAAGGCAACTTCCCATTGCCGAGAATTGACCGACTCGTGGATTCCACCTCCGGCAATGAGTTGCTCAGCTTCATGGACGCCTACTCCAGTTATAATCAAATCCTGATGCACGAGGATGACAGGGCAAAAACCTCTTTCATCATCGAGAGAGGGACCTACTGCTACAAGGTTATGCCTTTTGGTCTAAAGAATGCTGGAGCAACCTACCAGAGACTTGTGAATAAAATCTTCAAGGAACAGATCGGCAAAACTATGGAGGTCAACGTGGACGACATGCTGGTCAAAGCCCCCAAGCGTTCAGATCACATCAAAAACCTCGCTGAAGCATTTAGCCTGCTCCGCCAATATCGCATGAAGCTGAATCCAAGTAAATGCACGTTTGGTGTATCGTCCGGCCGATTCATGGGATACCTAGTCACGCAACGAGGTATCGAGGCACATCCACGCCAAATTAAGGCTATTCTCGAGATGAAGTCGCCTTCCACAGTGAAGGAAATACAAAGTTTGATGGGCAGAGCAGCGGCCCTCAACCGATTCCTCTCTAGATCTACCGACAAGTGCAGACCGTTCTTTCAAGCTTTGAAGAAATGGCAAAGAGACAAGTGGGATGAGGAGTGCGAAATAGCTTTCCAAAATCTAAAGACTTACCTCACTTCACCTCCCCTGCTCTCAAAACCAGTTCCTGGTGAGAACTTGTTTGTGTACCTGGCAGTGTCCAACTCGGCCGTCAACTCGGCTCTCATCCAAGAAGAACTGGGGGCCCAACATCCGGTATTCTACACGTCAAAAGCTCTCCTCGATGCAGACTCGCTATCCGAAATTGGAAAAGCTCATTCTGGCCCTTGTAGTTTCCGCAAGAAAGTTGCGACCTTACTATCAAGCTCACCGAGTCATCGTCATGACCGACTCTCCTTTGAGATCAATCGTCCACAGCCCTGATGCTTCTCAATGACTCATGAAGTGGGCTATAGAACTAAGCCAGTATGACCTCCTCTACCGGCCAAAAACTGCAATAAAAGCCCCGGCCTTAGCAGACTTCGTGGCAGAATTCACCCCATCAGCCGATGAAGAGAAGCTGGTCAACAGTAAAAAGGAAAGGTCAAAAGCAGCGGCACCTCCGCCGAACCTGGCCAACCTATAGACATGTGGCAATTACGCGTAGACGGAGCGTCGAACCAAAAAGGAGCAGGAGCAGGTGTCATCATCATCACCCCAGATGGAACCCTAGTGGAGCAAGCAATCACGCTTGGTTTCCCGGCCTTGAATAACGAGGCAAAATACGAGGCATTACTCGCTGGCCTGCGCTTGGTGAAGGAGCTAGCTATCAAGAAGCTAGCCATCTACTCAGATTCCCAGTTGATCACGAATCAAGCGTCAGGTGAATACATGGCGAAGCACCCAAGGATGATCTTGTACCTTGCCAAAGTCTAAGAGCTATTGAAGGCGTTTCCAACCTTCACCATCCAACAGGTATCCCAGGCAGAGAACGCACATGCAGATGCACTGGCAAGCCTAGGATCAGCGCTGGATACCCAGTTCAGACGCTCCATCCCGTTGAACACCTTGACCAGTTAAGCATCGAAGAAACAGAGTCGATCAACACAATGCAGATCAACGAGGATCCCAGTTGGCAAGACCCCATCATCGACTACTTGATGAATGGATCTCTACCAACGGACAAGTCCGAAGCCAGAAAAATCCAGCAGAGGGCTGCGAGATACTATATGCACGGCAACAAGCTCATTAGCAGATCATACTCCGGGCCTCATCTCACCTGCATAAAATACCCTCAAACACTTGAGGTTCTTTTCAAATTCACGACGGCGAGTGTGGCAACCACTCTGGGGGCAAATCACTCGCCCAGAAAGCTCTAAAGATAGGCTACTTCTGGCCTACCATGCGCCACGACTCCACCGAATATGTCAAGAAATGTGATCGCTGCCAGCGATACAAGCCAATTCCTAACTTGCCTGCCGAAGTCTACCATCCGCAAAACAGTCCATGGCCATTCATGCAATGGGCCATTGATCTAGTGGGTTCCTTGCCACCGACGCCTGTCAAGAAGGACATGATGATCGTTGACACCGACTACTTTACTAAATGGATCGAGGCCGAAGCTCTATCCTCTACTAAAGAGCCGATGTGGAACGATTCATCTAAAGAAACATCATATGTCAGCTTGGCTGCCCACAATCACCAGTTACCGACAATGACTCACAATGCATAAACAAGCAGATGTCTGAGCCCTGTACATTTCTGAAGAAGAGAAGCAACTACGGCAAATTCCAGAATGTGCCACAACAAAATACGGTTGCCCATAAGCAGCGTCCTTCGGGAGACGTAGGGCGACAACCAGAAGCGTCCTTCGGGAGACGCAGCCCGCCAAGAAGCGTCCTAAGGGAGACGCAGGGTGCGCCAGGAATTTCTTAAAAGGAGGTCTTCATGCCTCCTGCGGGAAGTATCCAGGTTCCTATCCGTTTCCTAAGGGAGGCAGGATAGTCACATAGTTGCCCATAAGCAGCGTCCTTCGGGAGACGTAGGGCAACGACCAAAACATCCTACGGGATGTGCAGTACACGCCCAGAGTCCCTCAAGGGGGACCCTGGCCCTCGCTAATTTCTTAAGGGAAGAACATCCTACGAGATACGCAGAACACGCCCGGAGTCCCTCAAGGGGGACCCTGGCACTTACCAAGTTCAACAAAAAGAAGATGGTCAGACAATACTAATTATTCTAAACAAGAAAGCAGATTACAAGGTGAAAAGAAATAAAGGAGTCTTCATTTACTTTGAGACGCCAGCATGAGATCCTTGATCTACACCCTCTTTGGTCTACAGCCTCTTCGGCGTCCGCCAGATCAGCCACGTTCTCAGCAGCTCCACCTGCTGGATCCGCGACGTCTGCCACTACCTCATCTGCTGCATCCTCCTCTGCTCCATCCTCTTCAGCTACTGCCTCTTTGGCCGCCTGCTCTTCAGCTCCTTCCATGTTCACAGCATTAACCTGCTCACTTTTCACATGGAGCAAGTCAGAACAGAGCATCTCGATGTCTCCATCTCCAATGGCATAGAAGGGATCATTTCTATTTAAACAGTCTAAGTAGGCCAACTTGTACGCATTCATGGTAACTTCGAACTTGGACTTTTCAACAGACTTATGATATGCCCCAAATCTAGCTAGAAGCTTGTCATAACTAAAGGAGACGTCAGCATTCTTGTGCTCAAGACGGAAGTAGGCATCTTTTCGACTAACCAAGTCAGCAGCAGAAGAGGGGGCAACAGCAGACGAGTTTCGGATAGTTTCAACAGCAAAATCTATTCTTTTTTGAAGCAGATGAAATGTTGCTTCCCTTTGTTTTTCCAAGGAAAGACTTGAGACTGTGTCAAGATCACCAGCCTGATGGATATGATCAACTAGCTTGAAGCAAGCAGACGGACTTGATAGACGGTTCATCTTCAGCAGATCAAACACACCTGCACCCCCTGCAAGGTTGGACTTTTCCACCTTGGGATCAACTACTGACATTGTAAAAGAATTCTTCACCTGGACATATGACTTTCTCGTCTTCTCAGCCGCCGCCATCCTCACCCCCAAAGGAGTCGACGATGCTGAATCAACTCTACGCTCGACTACTCGTGACTCAACAACTAGATCGCGAGAGTTGGGCAGGTGAACTAGTTTGCGAGCGGACCACGTCACGGAGCAGATCACGATTTCCAAGCTTATCAGAAGGAGGCTTGAGTAGAACATCCCGAGCACTGCACATACCACCAACCTTCCTGTTATCTGCACCAACGAGATGTTTAACCTTAGCAGATGACGGGGGAACAGCTCCTACTTGAGTCTTCTCAGTATAAGGGAGCTTTGGCTTCTTCCTCAACGGAGACACATCATTCGCACGCGAAGTCGCAACTCCATTTCTTGAAGACTTGACATCAGCCTTTCTTTGGGTAGATCATCAGAGTTTGGACCATTCTACTTCCATCTCTCAAACATCCTGGACAGGGGGCAGACCACCAACTTCCTCCCGATACTCGCCCAGCAGACGAGGCCCGCAACGCATGAGACCAAGCATGCTTCAGCCCAGACCTGCGACGATAGGCAATAGCTGGTCCACCTACATGCACCTACTCTACCACAGCTGCCGCCCACTACCAGCCGTCGCCTGTCACGACGACAACTAGCCGGGCTTCCCCTAGTTGATCCTCAAAGCAAACAACAAGAAAAGATGAAGAAAAAGAAATATACAAGCTCGACTTATCTTGGGATGCACGGCGACTCCTCTCTTCGACAAGCAGTACAAATTCTCCAAGATCTCTCTCAAGCTAGAAAGTAGAGAAGTTAAGTTTGCGATGTGAAGAAGAGTGAAGAAAAGCCATGCATTTATACAAGTTGGGCATCCTAGGTCAAGAAGGAATTGCAAGCTCATTCCTACTGGGAACCCAACTCCAAGAACAGTCAAAAGCCCACTTCTATTGGGAGCCCAAATCCAGGAAGGAAGCCCAGTTACAGCTGGACAGCCCAACAGATGATCTACATCTCCTACATGCCACCACGCGCCATGCAGAAGTTGGGGGGCATTTGTGGAAACCAAATTAAATCAGAACCCTAGGTCGAATAATTCCTTCCATTTGGGGATTATTTGACCTAATTGGGAATTACTGAACCTAATTGGGGGTTATTCAATTTAATTGGGGGTTATCCAATTAAATTGAGAAATACCTAATTAAGTTAAAAATCGATTTTATTCCTACCACATTTCCCAATTAAATGAGGAATTACCTAATCAGATTGGGAATTAATCACCTACCTACCACAATTAGGGATTTGATTAATCTCCCTAATTAATCAAATCCCTAAATACACCAACCCCACCAACCTCACCTACCACCATTAGGGATTTGATTAAATCCCTAATTAATCAAATCCCTAAATACACCAACCTCACCAACCCCACCTACCTCACCACCCACGCCAACCTCACCAACCTCGTCAAGGCCCCCTATAAATACTTGGCCACGCACAAGGAATGAGGTACGTCAGAATTTCTACTAAAACTCTAGAGAGCTCTTCCCTTCACAAATCCTAGCCACCTCCTCTCTCTCTCTCTCGGGCTCTCTCTCTCTCTCTCTCTCTCTCTCTCTCTCTCTCTCTCTGTCTCTCTCTCTCTCTCTCTTTTACATAAGGCTCCGGCCACCCGGTTTACACCTTACATATATATCTCCGTACCCTATTTAGCTATTGATTTTTCCCTAAATCAATTGAACTAACTTAGGCATTGGAGGGCCTTTGGCCAACCCCCCCCGGGTGTGGTCCTCTTATCCGATTTATTTTGCAGGGAGAAAGAGGCGGCGAAGAAGAAAGGGGAATCTTTCAACGGAATATTCTCGTGGGAGGAAATTTGCTCCCACACCTATCATGTGCAAGACATCAGAAATGTGAAATTCTGATATCCTCTTACTAGGTTACTTAACATTACATCGTTTTTGTTGCTCTGACTCTTAACCCTATTAGTTGCACATTCTGAAGATGCCATCTCATTAATGGAGCTCAAAAATCCACCAGACATGAAGAGGGGATAGAGTCAACCTTCTGAATAGACCTAAATCACAAATATCACCTGTTTCATTGGACATGCTACTATGGCAATCCACATGTAGGCTATAGTCAAAATTCCAATTAGAGTAGCGATAAGGCAAGAGACAATAAAAAGGCGATCAGTTGGATTCTTGTTGTTCCAATTGGAGAAAAAAAATATCAATGTCACCATCATCATCCATCCTCAATGACTACTTGGTTGATCTACATTCGCATACACAACACAAAATAAATAAATAAGAAAGATGGTGGAAGGAAACAAAGCAAAGCATCTGCTCTACTATCTGCTTGCTACGCCATTGCCACATCCTTCTTTCTTTCTAGCTTTTTCTTCAGTCAGCCACTATGGTCATGGACCAATCTTTATTTCAAATGCTTTGCACTTTTATTCATGAGTTTATTATTATATGTTCTCATTTTTCACAGGCAAATTTACTAACAAAGGAAATTATATTTATATATATATTCTAGCGCCAAAGAGATAATATGCACTTTGCACTGCTTCAAATGTGGAAGGTTTTGAGGGCCTCCTCCAATTCAACACCATTATCTTATTCATATCATTATTGACATGTTATTGACTTGATTTTCATTCGATTTTTTTACATATACCCAAGAAAAAATTAACATGCAAGTGAAGCACAAACAAGAGATGCCAAATCCAACAACATTGACGGTACAAATTGGGGAAAACCGTTACTCTAACCCTAAACTCAAATTCCATAAATTACTCACCAAATGCTGGTTATTGAACAGTCGCAGGGTGTCTGTGCGGGGTCTTCGTGCGGCTTTGCTCCACAAATGGAACCTATCACTTCCAACGAATACGGCTTCGCTCCTTCCTCTTCCACTGCTTTGCCCCTTCACTGTTTCGGAATCACAACTCATATATCCTCCAATATGGTTTCATCATTCAATAACATTATCAAAAGCCTTAAACTCATTTGACAACCCAACTCATCGTCCTACTTAATTCATCATGTGCAACAGAGAGTCGAAAAATGCTTTTTATAGGTGCTACTTACTATAACCGCTTCAACCTTAAAAAAAACTGAAAAGGTTTCACAAGTAAAACAAATATCATTCCAAATACAAAGCACTTGCCGTCGTGATTAGTTTCACATCAAAATTCAGATGTAAAAGCCAGATACAAAATACAAGTAAACATGAAGGAAATACAAAGTCCACCACAGTTCTATCATAATTTAGTGAATTTTTAAATTAAATGACAATCCTGTGGAAAAACAAAACACCCCCATCTTTAGAGACCAAAGCAACACACAACCTTCACGCCTTTGCCCCTTCCACTCAAAGTACTTTTTTAGGGTTTAGAGAATGGAGTTGCATTCAACCGTTGCCTTCAACTGTCGTTAAGAGTGGCCTTCAACCGTCGTTTGTTTAGAGCTTAGTGGTTTCTCAGAGCTATGTGTTTTTTCTATTCAAACTTCAAACTTGCTTTATTTTTTTTTGACCAACTTCAATGCTGGGTATTAAATTCGGGTTTGGGTTCCTCACCTACCCGATTGTAAAACTTTATCTCAATTCTCCCTAGCCCTTGGATTGATTTGATGGCTATAAAGTGAACCCCTTATAACTTACCCCTTATAACTTGCCCCTCGTTATAGTCTGGCCTTAAAAACATGCTCCCTTCACCTTGCCAACGGGACTGAGGTCCACTGCGATAGGAAATGAAGGGCGTGACGTCGTTGTTTTGTCGTCCATGCTTCCAATTTCTAAAAATAAAATTGACTAAGAAATAGAAAATATAATGTAACACAAAATCAAGTGAGGTTCATAATAAATCTCTATTACTTGTACTGTGGGCTAAAGAATATTTATTACTAATATATAAGTTTAATGACGTGTTTATTAATCCATAATCCGAACCAAAATAAGAAAAAAATTTGCATGTTTTAAACATTTTTCACCTCCTCATCATGATTAATTATTGGAAGCAAGAGATAAGGGTTTCAGTTAAGGCAAGGTCAAGAGGTGTCCTACACATATGATATATTGGCCCACCTGTAGAAAACGTGGCACCCTATGAACCCAAGAGCTTGGATCGAACCAATGCATGGCTGATCATGCAGAACTAGAGGCTTAAAAAAGCAAACCTCTCTTCAATTAGCTAAGGCGTCTTCAGCATGAGTTAACTACCAACATAAAAATTCATTATGAAAAAAGAAACAAAGTGCAAAAAAGAAATGGAAAAGAAAATCCAAAACCCTACCACGTTTGTTTTGGTAGGTCGACTTGATTCTTTTTGTTTATGTATGCATGTATAGCTTTTGCTATAGTTGTTGAGAAATAGTTGAATAGGGGTTTCAAACTTAATTTCAATGTGACAAAAGCCAATGAGAGTGAAAGTTGTGGAAAGATAGAGCCAGCTAGCTCCATCTCAAGTTCTAAACGAGGAAATTTAAATTGAAAATTGAATAATTTACAACTCATAGATACCGTCATTATAGAATACTACAATATTACGGCAATGAAATGATATAACATTCATTGTACACTCAACGGATTTGTCCAAAAAATATCGCTTATTTAATGTTTGCTTTTAAAATTTTGTCAAAAGAAAAAAAAGTACAGAAAATAAAATCATAGAATATGGGCGGACTAAGGGACATGGACAATGATTACAATAGTCTCAAACTGTTAATAAAAATGAAGTATTATTGAGAAATACGTACGTGTATATAATACAAGTATTAAATAGAAAATTACTTGATTCTTTATAGGAATAATAATTCTAGAAAAGTAAAAATATCAAAAGAGGACAATAGAGACTTGGGTAATGGCCTACGAGTAATGGATAATGCTCTAAACTACTCTTATTTATTTAAAACTTAAATGGACCAAAAAAAAAAGTTTGAATAAATATTAAAAAAACATAGTGTAGCTGTGCGACTATACTATTTATTAAAAAAAAAGACCTATTATAGATGCGCTGTCGTACTATTTATTAGAAAAATGATAATTTTGGCAAGTTACAATTGAAAATTTTTGCCGTTATGTAATATTTTACAATAATTTATTTTAATATTTTAATGTAAATTATTTTCATTCAATAATATGTTGAAATTATGTGTATAATATGTTAAATTTGTGTGTATTATTGAAAATTTTGTAAAAAAATGGTGTATTAAACATGAAAAATACGTACATACGGGTATTTTATGTTTTCTTTTTATACAAAAAACTTGTATTTTACGGAGTCTTTAAGACGTGTACGGAAAATGGAATTATTATTGAAAAATGCATACAAAGGTGTATAATACGAGTATTTAACGGGAAAATATAAGGATACAAACCATGGAAAAAATACCGTGAAGTATTATACATGTATTAAATGGAAAATACTAAATTATTTATACTAAACTATTAATATGAATAAATATATATATAAAATAAGGAGTATAGCCGAGCGGCTAAACTATTAATTTGAATAAATGTAAAAAAGGGCGTATAGAGGTGGCTATACTATTATTTTGAAAAAAAATTAAAATAAATACTATTAATATGAATAAATATTTTTAAACGGCGTATAGCCGTACGGGTATACTATTAATTTGAATAAAAATAAAAAAGGAATATAGCCGGGCGGCTATACCATTATTTTGAAAAAAAAAACACAGAGTTTAGCCGAAAATTGAATGAAAATTTCAAAAAAAACGGGAGTGCTATGCTATTAATTTAAATAAATATTTAAAATGGAGTATAGCCGGGCGCCTATACTATCAATTTGAATTTGTGTTTGAAAAGCAGAGTATAGCCGCCCGGCCATACGATTAATGTGAATAAAAATAAAAACGGCGTATAGCCGGGCGGCTATACTATTATTTTGAAAAAAAAAACTCGGAGTATAACCGCTCGGCTATACTATTAAACTGAATAAAAATTTTAAAAAAAAAACAGGAGTGCTATACTATTAATTTGACAAAATATTAAAAAATGGGGTCTAGCCGGCCGGCTATATTGTCAATTTGATTTTTTTTTTGTTGAAAACCAGCGTATATCCGGGCTGCTATACTGTTAATCTGAATAAATATTAAAAACGGAGTATAGCCGTTCGTTTATACTATTAATTTGAATATAAAAAAACGGAGTATCGCCGGGCGACCATACAAATATTTTGAAAAAAAAAACACGTAATTAATTTGAATAAATATTAAAAAGTTGAGTATAACTGATTTGAAAAAAATATTAATATTTAAAAATCCACGGAGTATAGCGCTTGGCTATATTATTATTCTGAATAAATATTAAAAAAATACAGTATAGCCGTACGGCGATATTATTAGTTTGAATAAATATTAAAAGGGGGTATAGCCGTGCGGCTATACTATTATTTTGAAAAACGCAAGCCAGCTATACTTTTCCGTTGGGATTAGAATGGATTAATGCCGGCGAATTTTTTAATTCAGTAAAAACTTAAGCCGACGAAGATTTTGCCTGGGTTCAAAAAATAGTCAGTAGGCAGATCCAATGCAAATCCCTGATTTAGTCTCTTCTCTGGGCCAACAATGGTTAAGTATAACACGTTTTCTTATGAATTCAAGTACTATACTGTATATATTAGAATGTTAACCTATGAAATTTGGAGCCAAGACTTGCCTCAAATTATTGGATATTTTCTATTTAAACCCCGCATTTCTCTTTGTTCACCCCCAATACTTAAATCATTAAGCAATAAGTTTTATTATTGTGTAAAAAGACAAAAAAGGTCATCCAACTTAATAATTAACCCTAGTACATCTATACACACAACCCACACACCCCACCACTCTTTATATTAAGTTTTAGAAAAATACAAACTCCTCTACATCCTATTTAAATTGGATCAGGACAGAGGTAAAGTATAAATTGGATCAGATCAGGACAAACTCCTCTACTTGGAGAGAGGTAAAGTTGTTCTCTTTCTCTCGAAAGTATTAAATTTTGGGTTTGGGGTTCCATTTGTTTGTGTGTTTTTTTGCTAGGAACAAAGAAAATTGTGGGGTTTAAATAGAAAATCTCTTTTATTTCTTATTTTTTCAGTTTGGGGTGTATTTAAGGATAGTTTGGGAAGATAGTGGGGTTTTCTTAGAAATTGTGAAAATTTAAATTAAAAGATGGGGTGAACTAAGAGAAATGTGGGGTTTAAATAGAAAATCTCAATTATTATCGACCGTTTAATAGCTAGTATTGCTTTCCAAGAGTCATGTACGATTGTCAAACATTTTTAATTTTTAATTTTTCTTCTCTAATAAGATAATTAAGGACTCATATGCACTTATAAATAACAGGTTTGGGTTCAGCTGAAAAAAAAAGAAAAAAAAAAGGCAAAACTCCTGAGGAATTATCAATCATGGATTGGAAGAGCATGAGTTTGATATTGGTTATTATTATAGTTTTGCAAATTGAAATGGCTAGACCAATTCCTCTCCTCCTCCCTCCTCTCCCTCCAACCCCATGATGCCGCGCGCCTCAATATTTTGGTGCTTACTACTCCTTGCTACGAGAGATGCTTGAATTCTTGCCCAGCAGACTTCACCTCCAAAGAATGGGATTATATATGTACACATGATTGCTGTAATTTATTCAGATGTCTCTAAGCTTGTGTATATGAGAGATGTTGGGTTTGGTTATTATGTGGTACGCAGATGTCTCTATTTTATTTCTATGTTATTTTATTAGAGTGGTGCTATTTACACCCCTCTGTCTTATTTTCCCACCCACCTTATCTTCCAACCCATCATGTAAATTTGAAAAAAACACAATCCTATTTTTCCACCCACCATTATTCCTAAAATGCCATTTTAATTATTAATTCAACCAAGATAAAGTAAAATATTAATAATAAAAGGCCAAAAGTCACTTTTGGTCCCTGTAGTTTGGTACTTCAATCACTTTTGACCCTGTAGTTTCAATTTCGTCACTTTTGACCCTGTAGTTTCATATTTGGAGCAATTCAAGTACAATGTAAAATTTCTGTCAATTTCTTTAACAGAGCAACCACGTGCCTCTCACGTAGAGGGGCAATATTGTCATACCAAAACCCAAAGCTGATCTCTACCTCTTCCCCAGGGCGCGAAAATGGGCAACCCAAATCTCAAAATCCTCCCTCCTTCACTATCCCAAATTCCCAGCACCTAACCAATCTCTATTTCCTCCATCCCTTTCTCTTTCCCTACAGATTCAATCTTCCAAATAACCAATTTCTCTTCCTCCTTTCTCAACTCCCTCCACCATTCTCCACCTCACACCCACCACCACTCAGCAACTATAGCAATTGAAGGAGAAAGTGGCTGCTTTGAAAATAAAGTACAAAACCAACGAGTTCTTGTTTTGATGGTTGGAGGGCTTTGATGTATTTTTACTTATGGTTTTCTTTGGATTTGGCTTTAGTTGCTGTTGCCTGGTGGTTTTGTTTTGTATTTATGCAGGATCGTTTATTCATGTCTTGGCCTTTCTGGGGCTTTTCTAATGAAGTATCTTTCTATAAAATAAAAAAATAAAAAACCAAGGATTTAGTATCTTTCTATTATGATTGTTAAATCTGATTGCTATTTCACAATGAACATTTGAGTGTTTTTTTTAGTCAAATCTGATTGCATTATACCCAAAACAGGGGTCTTACAGTTGCAGCAAAAAAAGCATGTCTGATAACAAAAGAATTCAAGGCCCGTTACAGTAACAGCAAAAGAAGAAAGTTCACAAAAGCATGTTGATTGGTGGTGGGTGTGAGGTGGAGAATGGTAGAGGGAGTTGAGAAAGGAGGAAGAGAAATTGATTATTTGGAAGATTGAATCTGTAGGGAGAGAGAAAGGGATGGAGGAGATATAGATTGGTTAGGTAGGTGCTGGGAATTTGGGATAGTGAAGGAGGGAGGATTTTAAGATTTTGGTTGTCCATCTTCGTGCCATGGGGAATGGGTAGAGACCAGCTTTTAGTGTGGGGTTTTGGTCTGACAATATTGCCCCTCCATGTGAGAGGCATGTGGTTGCTCCGTTAAATAAATTGATAGAAATTTAATATTGTCCTTGAATTGCTCCAAATATGAAACTACAAGGTTAAAAGTGACGAATGTCTTATTTTCCCACCCACCTTATCTTCCAACTCATCATGTAAATTTGAAAAAAACACAATCCTATTTTTCCACCCACCATTATTCCTAAAATGCCATTTTAATTATTAATTCAACCAAGATAAAGTAAAATATTAATAATAAAATAACATAGAAATAAAATATAAACAAGTCTCTCTCCTTCTCTCCTCACCTTCCCGACCCACCCCAACCCTTGAAGCCCTCAAGCCTAGCCATCATTCCCTCCCCCACCCCCTTCAGCCTCCATAATTCCCTCTCTATACACTCATTAGATAACTCTTCTTTATTATTATTGCTTTCTCTGCTCCTTCTTCTAAAATGCGTATTGTTGGGTCCTCCAATTTTCTGCAAACCAGAGCCTCCATTGTCTTCCTCCTCTTAGGAATTTGGATTATAGAAGAGTGAGCTTCAATTTTTCTCAAAAAAATTCAAATTGTGGGCAATTTTTTCTTCCTGAAAGTAAAGAGAAAAATGAAAATTTCTTTCTTTTATTACTTGTTATATTTATTGTGCCTGACTTGGTCTTGCTTAAAAATCGAGTAAAGTTTCAAGCTTTCATGGTGGCAACATCATCTTAAGCTTTCCTTCAAGATTTGGTTCAGCTACCAAAAGCCCCAACAATCTTAAATGTTTCCTAGTCTGTTGAACAAGACTCGTAAATAAGTGCTGCAGGGGAATGGTGGCTAGGGTTGCTTAGGGGTGGCTGTAGAGATTCCAAGGATGGGTTGGGGGTGGCTTGGGAAGGGGAGACATAAGGAGAGAGATTTTTTTTCATAATGAAAATCTTATTTTATTATTTTATTTTATTTTAAGGAGAGTTTGAGGTTTTTTCCCCGAGTCCTTAAAAGTAATTTTACAAAGGGGTAGATTTGTCTTTAAAACTTTGATTATAAGGTGGGTGGAAAAATAGGACAGGTGGGTGAAAATAGCAGCACATTAATATTTTACTTTATCTTGGTTGAATTAATAATTAAAATGGCATTTTAGGAATAATGGTGGGTAGAAAAATAGGATTGTGTTTTTTTTCAGATTTACATGATGGGTTGGAAGATAAGGTGGGTGGGAAAATAAGACAGAGGGGTGGAAATAGCAGCACTCCTCAATAATAATGGTGCTCTTGATCTTTATTATTTAGCCTTTTTTTTTTTGTCTAAACCATGAGGTGGTCCTGGATGGGCCCCAACTATGGGTGGCACCATTATTTAGCCTTTTTTATTGTCTTGTTGCATAACTTTTTTTTCTGTCAACTTAAACGATGATGCACTGCATTTTCTGAGCAAAAATTTGTGGAAAGCGGGCACAAACAATGGCTTCCAAGACCTCTCTCTGGTTCAATGTTATTGCTTCTTATAAAAAGAAAATAGGAAAAGTTTTTTAACCCATACAGAGAGCTCATAGGAGTGGTCGAGAAGAAAGTGCATTAAGCGGAAGTCTTGGAATTAATACACTTCATCAAGCCTCAGTTCCTTCCTATACAAGCCTCTTTTGTTCCCTGGGAAATAAATTCTAGAGCTACTTCTCCTCAGTAAAGCTGTAGCTCATATGAATGTATTGGTAACTCATTTCAAAGTAATAAAAACTGCCCTGCATGCAGTACCCACTGAAAACAAAACCTGCTGCTTTTCATAATCACTTTTCTTTGCTACAGCATTATAATCCTCGTTTTGTCTTTTATCCAACACTGGTATTGGTAACTCATTTCAAAGTAATAAAAACTGCCCTGCATGCAGTACCCACTGAAAACAAAACCTGCTGCTTTTCATAATAACTTTTCTTTGCTACAGCATTATAATCCTCGTTGTCTTTTATCCAACACTCGTATCATCAACAAATTAATTTTGTTCGAACCCCTACTTTTAGTATGACTTTGAATGTCTTGATAACCTGTTCTATAAACTACAGTTTGCCGGATGATGATTATGATTACCTGTGCTTTTCGTCATAGCACAGAACAGTCATCTTCGTTGAAATTCATCTGACAATGCCGCCAACTCCATCCTATATACTCGAGGATAAATCGTGTTCAACCATACTCTGATCTCACAAAACAGGCTTTTTACAAGAAACGTTCCTGCTAAGGAAACGATATCAGAGATTCTACATGTTAGCGAAATGAACTCAATGGATTCACTAAAAACAAGGACCCTGCGAACGTCAACCTAGGAAAATACCCTTTTACCAAGGAAAGTGCCTTGCATGTACTGCACCCCTTAAGTGCAGTGGATTTCACGAAAAATCCCTGCTCAGTGTTTATGGTAAAAGCATGGTTGAAATAAATCTTAAAACATGTTACTATTGCTTAGTTGAATTACATTTCGCAGGCTATATGGGCAGAAGGGCTGACGTATAACTGGTACAAGTGTGAATGTTGCCAGAAGAGTGAAATGATGGAAAGTGCACAAAAGTTGGGCTTCCAACAAAAAAACCATTCCTAGGAAATATTTTCTAGTTAGGTATATGACTACAAAACGGTAAAGTTGTATTTTTTTCTTTCTTTCTAAACTTACCGTTCTTAATAGGGGGGCCCATTCAAGATAAGTGTAAAAGGGAAATAATAAGTAAAATTAATTAAAAGATATAGCATTTCCAATACAGAAAAGATACTTACTTTCAGAAGAAATGGCTGGCCATTAAAAGTTGTGGGACCTCTTTGTCTTCTTCAACCTCTGCTGAAGCTTCAGCTTTAATTTCTTGAACCCTTTCATCCCATATGTTATCTATCAGCTTCCAAGTTTTATCATTGACTCGTTGGGTCTGCAAAAAGAATTAGACAACAATTGGCTAGCATGATGACAAAACATTGCAATAGAAAACCCCGGTAAAGCATAATTCACTAGATACCTCCATAGGGCGGGGTGCACCAAAGGTCGAAAATCCAGCATTTCCAGGTGAAAATGTAACTCTCCCGGGGAGTGTGACCCCATGGATTCCCCATCGCCCAGCGTAAATTAGGGCTCCATATTCATCAACCGGCTTCACTGCAGGCTGAAGAATGAGCAAGAAGAAATGCTTCAAATGCACACATCATTGGAGATGCCAAGGCAATAGAAGTTCAATAATCGTCTATTCATGGACCCAAAGTTTAAACACTTCTATTAGATGTGAACATTTTCTAGATAAATGAAGGTTCCTCTACATATCTTACATCATCAACACTGACGGGGAAAAGATATATTGGGTCAGCAGGAGTGTACTAAGAATCGCAGAAGGGTGAACTCACATTTATATATAGATCAATAAAAGATAGCTTTTCATTTGAATTGTCGGCCGCATTAATTTAGAATAAACATAAACTACTGATGAATGAGAGGAAAGACAAGGAAAGCACATCCGAAAAAAATGAAAGAAAATAGTTTCAGACACCTCACTCTAATTCAAAATAATTATGTCCAGAATTATCATGTTAACATTAAGAAATTCAACACTTATCCATTTGAAAAAGACGAGCCAACAAATACAGCAGGCCATAGCAATTACTATCCAACGCTATGTTCAAGATCTACCTGAGGTATCCGAGGAGACCTTTTATATATGTCCCAAATTTCTTCAGCTTTAATCTCTCCCTTTTCAAGTAAAATATCTGCATGACATGAAAGCATTGAGCCAACCATGAAGTAGTGCATGATTACAACTTGACTAAGGATGGAAGCTCAACCTCTCACACAACCAAAGTCTAACCAACAACTTACTTATTTTTTTAATTTTAAATTGAATCAAACAGATTAATAACCTGTAATTGTCTCTACGGCTGAATGGTACTCCCTTAGTACAGATGAACATTTGTCCTCAGCATAACGCATATATTCATCTCGAAGTGCTTCAAGCTTGGCTGCAAGCTGTTTTAAATTCACAAATTACTGAAGCTATTTGGGTCCTCCAGAAAAGTATTTTTTTCTGAAATGATACAGAATGTAACTCAAATCTATGAAGCATACATTTGGCACAAGATCACTTTGATTCCTGTAGTATGCTTTCCCATATGCTGTCATTCCTGTCTGCAGAATAAGAAATTCTGCAAGCCTTGAAGCTTCTAATGTGGCCTTTGCAGAGATCCAACACAAGTTGTCAACTCCAAACATCTCCTCCTCAATAACTCTAGCTACAAATTAGGGCAATCAGTAAGCCATATCACTTCCTTTCTGCAGTTGTACGATTAGATTTAACAAGAAAACCAAAAAGTAAAAAATCAACAGAAGCAGAAGCAGAATAAATTCATCCAGGTACCATTGCTTAATAATCAGGTTCATATCAAGGAGTGAGCCTTACAACTCCTGGTTCAACATCAAAAGCACTGATGCTTAAGTCATGTAGACCAAAACCAGTAGACAGGGGGTCACTGCAGGCCTAAATTCAGCTGTAGTTGCTACTTTGATTTTATATCAATAGGCTGTCGTTTATCCTAACCCTAAAATCTTAGCAGTAAAGTTCAAGTAGTTTGAATGCTTTCTATAAACTTAAGGAACCCTTCTCCACGGGCTTAGATAACACCCTTTGTAATCTCCTCTCAGATTGTACAGGTTTTTCTACAGACCCATCAAACCCCCAATTTTTCTGAAACATGGGATAACAGCATATGTGGTGTCCACTTGAAATGAACAAGTAAAAAGGGGTTCATTATCAACTCCTCTGGCAAAAAGTTAATAGCAATTATACTAAATGACCACAACAAATGAGGGAAAAAAGCTAAGCTAACACAACTCTTAAATCATACAACCCAGATTCCTAAGAAACAATAAACTCAGAACTTGGTTAATAAAAATTTTAAGGGCATATATTGCAATTGGCAATTTCCTAGCGCAAATCTGTCTAGTCAAGTTCAATCATAGTTGCTAGGATTGGTTGAAGGTTGCCTACAAAGGTTTGCTCATGATGCAGGACAGTGCAAGGGTGTGTGTCTGTGACTGCTAATTTTCAGGGTTAGTAGATGGGCTCATAAATCGATATATCAAAAACTAGTCTCTTTTAATTTCCTAATTATTGCATTACCAATTTACCACGGACACTTCTCTTTGGACCAAAAAAGACCAAAAAATTTCAGAAATTAAAACACAGTTTGAATGCAGGTTTTCACATATGCACTTGAGCTTGGTCCATGAACGCTAGAGTCTACAGAAAACATGTCACAGGATGATCGAACATATGTTATTGTAATATTTGTGTGATACAAGGTTAACCGTTTTTAAGATATTCAAATGAGTGAAAGAGAAACATATTTATAAAAAATAAAAAAAATAAAAAAACTCCAGCATGATGAGCAAGAAAGACAAACATAGCTCTCAAAAGTAAACTTGCTAACAAGACAAATTTTTTTGACTTACGAGCACATGCACGCACTATAGAGTTTACAAAATCCGATTTTCTTGAGAAGACCTTCCCCGATATTTCAGTGTAGCGCATATTTGGCTGACTACGGATGGATTTTATATCTGTCTGAAGAAGATAGAAACTATGAAATTAGCATGTTGGTAGACACAAAAATACATGCAACACACAGTAAAACAAAGTAGAACAATTAACCTCAGTGAAAGGGTGGTATGGATCAGGAAAGTAGCAGGCAAGGACAGCAACAGCTGCTTCTCGATATGCCAATCTCAGTTTTAGTTCCTCTGGAATTTCAGTACTATCTTCCTGACCTGTTTCAAACGTGCCCTTTTGCTGCAAATTGATAAACAAATACATGAACATGTGAGGCAGTAAGCCAGTCTATATAATTGGTTTACTCGAGCTATGTTGTTAGGGGAGCGGGAACAGGGGGTGCATAATATTGCCCAAAAAGGGATAGCTGGATGGGGAAAAACTCCACCAACCCTTTTCAAAGCCTCCAGAAGCTCTTCTCGTCCGATGAAATCTAAGTCCTTCCTGGCAGTCAAAATTCCAGCTTCATTCCTGTCAGGTGATGGGAAAAATGTAAGCATCAGTGCATCACTCTATTGCTACTGAATTGAAAATTTTAACTACCAATTAGGAATAAATTACAGTATGTTCTGCAACTCTGCACCCGTGAAATCCTCCGTAAGCTCTGCAATTTCCTGCAGGAGAACCTCCTTCTCCTCTTCAGAACGAAAAAATTTATTTCTAGCATGCACCTAGGGGCATAAAAAGTAGAACGTTATGCAAGGACTAGACAAATTTCAGAAGCTAGAGTTTCTAATGCTAGAAGCAATAAGAAAAACACCTTCAATATGGCCAGTCTACCATCCTTTGATGGCAAACCAACTCTTATAATCTTGTCAAAGCGGCCCTTTCTCAATAGAGCAGGATCAAGGATATCTAATCTATTTGTTGCACCTATAACTAGCACCTGAAAAAGACAAAATTAGCAGCCAAGATACAAAATTTCGTTTTGAATTCAAGGAGGAAGAAAATACATACCTGTGAGGTAAACTCTTTAAATCCATCCATCTCTGTTAGTATCTGAAGCAGGCCTTGTTCCCTTTCTGCACCACCCTTCATAAGACAATTGCAGAGACCAAAAACGCTGGTGTGAATTATAATCATGAAATCAACTAAAGATTCTTAAATTCAAAATGGCACCAGTGAACTAATTCATCAACTTCATAAAGAATGAACATGTATGAGTGCCTATTTGGAAGTCTGTTTGGCACCAATAAAATGAACGACAATTACATCTGTTTAGGTAAAACCATCACACATTTTTGGATGATTGAATCTGCAACTGCAACTTGAAAACGTGGCACCCATAAAACTTTTGCAAAAATGTGAAGCTAAATGATGATTTTTTTTATAAATAAAAATGTAAAAAATTGTATAAATGGGTAAAGCAATTTTTCCCTGATAACTATTGTTGAAGTATATAAGTCCCACATTGGAAACTTGATTAAATAAACATATAATGAATGGTTACACTACTAATACCATTGAGGCCTTTTGTGATAACACCTACTGGGCTTTATACGTGGTTAAGTTGGGGATAATATCGGTGTTGCTAGTAGTGGGCCGCTGACCCGTGTCTCTGAAATTTAACATGGTGTTGATTGACTGGACCTAAATTACTAGGCCTTTACCCTTACCCCTTATTCCTTACCCAACATTTGTGTTCACATGTTGGGCTTGAATGTTTACCCTTACCCAATACATGGTGTTCACATGTTGGCTTGAATATTTGACTCCAATGTGGACTTGGCTCCATGTGTAGCCCACTATGTGGTGGTCCCACGTGATGGAGTGTGTCGAAGAATATAAGTCCCACATCAGAAACTTGACTAAATAAACATATAATGAATGGTTACACTACTAATATCACCGAGGCCTTTTGTGATAAAACCCCACACCTATGAGGCTTTGTAGGTGGTTAAATTGCAGACAATATTGGTGTTGCTAGTAGTGGGCCGCTGGCCCATCTCTATGAAATCTAACTACTACTATAATCACAAGATAAACCAACATTTTTATAATCAGTACACTCCTAGCTTTTGCATGTTGATTTGTATTTTCATAAGAAACAAAATATTTTATTGAAATCAAACTGATTATGTTCGCGGGGGTCACGTTTTCCACTGTTCACATAATAAGATCTAGAGTACATAAATCTCAATCATACCTGTACCATTATTAAAGGTCCTTTTTATGGAAATCAAAATTTTATTAAACTCAAACAACACACATGGCAAAGTGAATGAGAGGTCCACACCCAAAATGATTCAACTCTCACCAAAAACAAAACCATAACATATTACATTTCTAACATCATTTGACAAAACTCCAAAATGTACCTTACAGCAGCACCCAATCTAATAAAATTACAGAAAACAAGAAATTCCTGAAGGCTGGAGACAGAGAATGCATCATAATTTAAATGTCCACTACCTAGAGTTATCAGCAGAGAAATGCCACAATGCATGCAATGGTACAGAATAATAGCAAAACAATATGTATATCATGGGCAATGTAAATAAAACGAAAACAAACAGACTTTGGAAGAATATACAACCCAAGAAAAGCCGTTGTAAAGCCTTGTCTATCTTTCAAGGCTAATGCAGTAAGACCACACAAGAATAAAATTAAAAACAAAGCAACTGCCAACCATTAATTCATTATTTTTCATCTCCCCTTCTTTTCTTTATGAAGGCGTAGGAAAGAAAAAGAAGAAAACTGAGAGAGAGAAGCGGAGAAAGGGAGAGGGGGGGGAAGAGAGAGAGAGAGAGGGAAGCAATATCTATAGACTTACCCCACCAATATCAGGTCCACCACGTTTGCTACCAATGGCATCTATCTCATCAATAAATATAATGGATGGTGAGAATTTTCTGGCACTAGCAAATAAATCCTTGACACGAGATGCTGCGACACCTACAAACATCTGGAGAAAATTTAAGTTAGATCATCTTCTTTTACCAATAAAGCAGCACAGTATTGATTGTGCTGTATGGAGACAACAACCAGTTATATGCCTCTAAGAAGGCAGTATAAAAAAGTACCGTACTAACTGTTCCAGGTAAATGCTAAAAATATCTACATGCATTTTAATAACATGCTGTTTCATCCTCTTAAAATTTTGTTTTACAAAGGCATTTAATCCTTTCCATTTCAAAACCATGACTTCAAAAATCTGCTCAGACCTCTACAAAATCAGTGCCATTTGCTGCAAAGAAAGGCAGTCCTGCTTCGCCAGCAATAGCTTTAGCCAGAAGTGTTTTGCCAGTTCCTGGAGGTCCATGAAGAAGTACACCTTTTGGGCAATAGATGCCTTTGTCTTGAAACTCTTCATCATTCTTTAAAATTCTAACAATCTCCTGCAGTTCCCGCTTTATATATTCCTGGCCAGCAAAATCATCAAAGGTAATGCCAGTAGATTCTTCTGCTGATATAAATTTTGCCCTGGTGGAAAAGCAACTATAATTAGGACCCGGAAAAGGTGATTGTTAGCAGAATTTGATGCCCCAATTAAATACACGATTATTGTGCACATTGTCATGTTCTAATTTTGCAGGGTGCTCCAAACATCATGTTCTGAAAAATTGAACTATCTAAAGAATCTTGACATGTTCTCAATTTGTTTTATAAACAGAAACAGAACAAGTATTGTCCAAGTTATTTTCCCCATCAAAATGAAAACACCTGTAAGTCAAACAGCCAACTAACTCTTCTTATTAAAACATCCCACTAACTCTAACGACAGAAGGGCATAATGTACTATGAAAAAAATCTGTCCCAAGACCCGCTTTGAACAACTATATGAGTTTTATAAATCAATAATATATGAAACCAATTCCAAAAATGCTTGACAATGCCCCAAACAACAAGCGACCTCGCAGTTTCTGAATATTAGGCTACCTACAAATAATAGCATAAAACTATAAAACCATCTCAAAAGATATCAGATTCAAACGGACAGCACAGAGGTGAGCATAGCTTGGCTGTTTCAGAAATAATTTTCCTTGAAAACTTAATGTATAATGACCCCAAGTAACTTTAAGAGTTACTAAAATTTATGGGGCACATCAACTCAAGTCAAATTTACTAATTTTTTTAATCCATAATAATTTAGTAAAAATAATCCTTAAAAAAAGGGTGATCTTGTCAGCTATCCACAAGCAAACTCGGACCAAAATGAAGCATCCAACATGTCACCAAGAAATTACTCTCCACGTACCGGCTCTTGCCTAATGATCCAAGTGCACGACGCTTGAGTGGCTGCCTAGTTTTTTTGCTAGGAGTTCCTAAATCACAAGGTATTAACTTTGCATAAATTGGCCGCATCAAGTTGTCAATCCAGAGATACAATACAATAGACAACGCAAGCCGCATAGACCATATGACTGCAGTTGCAACAGTAGAATAGATTTCAGCAGGTACTGTATCAACATTCAGAACCTCAACATTTACTATTTGCTGATGCAACTTCTGCCAAACATCATTCCAACTGTCTATTGGCATTCGGTCAACAATATGACGCCGAAAAATAACCTCCTTTTTTGAATTTCCTTCCGCTCCTTCCATTTTCTCATCTTTGTAGTAAGGTAGAATCACTGCAGAAGTAGGCCATTATTGAGCGCAATGATTTAAAGGAATAAAGATGACACGTTTACAAACTAGGCAATGTGCTGGCATATGCAACTATCACCAGAGAGACAAAGAACCGAAGAGGTAAATGTGTTTCAGAGGTTACAACAGATTTTTCTGATAAGAAACAAAAATTCATTATAAAGAGAAAGAACAGAAAACACAGGGAACAAGGTGTATGAAAAAAAAACATTTAAAGCAAAACTAATTCACAACCACATTCCAATCAGAATAAAAAACATGAAAAGACCAATGCTTAAAATCTAAAGAAACTGAAGCCCATAAGTCTGTGCCCAATGAAACATGATAATACATGCAAATACCCAATAGCAAAAGAACTCCATCTTACTCCATCTTTTAATGGATAAGATACAACATTAAATGCATCAGATATTTGAAAGCAACAACTGCATTGACTAAAAGCACGGCAAGGAAATACTTTTAGTGCATGGAAATTAAAAGAAGAAGAAAATTGAGAACAATGGCCTAAATTTGAAAAATAGCAGCAAATGAAAAAGTACCAATGACCGGGAACGCAATTTAAATCGCATTAGATAAGAAAACAAAAATTCTACCTGATATTGTTTGGCCATAGTTTGAGTACTCCATAAACTGGACATTATTTGAGTTCAGGAGTCTCCAAAAGTCACTGAAGTCAATCCTGTGTGAGTTCTCAGGATCCCACTCTGATCCCCTTAACTTCCCACGCATAGTCAACAAGGCCCTGCTCCAATTTGAAGCCATGACAAGCTGTCTCTCTAACTGCATATTCGCCTTGTTCTCAAGTTCTTCTAACTCATTTATCCTTTGTTTCTCTGCATCCTTCAATTTCTATAAATTAAGAAGAACTAATAAGTAAAAGAATCCAAATAACTGTCATTGAACAAGTTTTCCTTTTAGATTCATTGAATTAGTCTTCTAACTCAAACAAACCAGCAGAAATCAAACTTACCATTAAGATTCATCCTTTTACTTCATTTTCCCAATCCCCAAACAGACTATATACAAATCCCCCACAAACACATAACCAAAACCACCGTTGTACGACCACAATTGACTGCCAACAAAAAATATGAAAACCTTATTTTCCAATGATTAGAACAGCATATGAAGCCGAATTACTTTCTTAATTCTTCACATTAATTATATTCCCGTGAATTTCCCAATACCTAAACAGACCCAAACAAGATAAACTACAACAACCCATCACCAAAAGACACACAAGCAACAAAAATCTGAAAAAAAAATATATATATATATATACCTCAAAAGCCCCAACGACCGAGTTCGTTGTTCCTAAATCGATATCTTCAACTTTCTCGTTGACTATGCGAAGCTGTCCGACTCTTCTAACGAAATTGGATGTCGGGGTCATAAACATAAAGCCATTTGACGGCGACGTTTGGCCCAGTCTCTGACCTAAAAACAAAGCCCTTGGGGTTGTGAAATTGGGGCTCTTGAATGAAGAACCATGCGCAGTGCCCAGGACGTTGATTTGAGCCGTGTAGGAAGTCATCACTGAGAATTTTCGGGTGAATCAGGGCTTTTCGTTCATCGCAAGAATGAGAGTCTTGTCCCAGCGCACTGGAAGCTTCTTAGACAAGGCAAGGATCGAAAATGTGGTTCGGCTTGACCTAATGAAGGATAATAGTTGCCCTTCGCAAACTTATGCTCGGTCGAGACTTGGTTTTGAATAACGACGATGTCGGAGGAGATGTTTCGTGACAAACCAAGTGAAGTGAAGTGAAGTGAGGAGATAAGGGGAAAGAAGGGAAATAAACAAGTGCAGGGGTTTTTGGAATGTTCTATTGCCCGTTATGATTTTATTTTATTTTATTTTATTTTATTTTTAGGTGAGACCCAAGGGTATCTACTGTCGACAGTAGTAACTAATTCCTTTCGCCGCGGGAGCTCTCCCAATGGAGGTAAACAGCTGACCACGAAATGCGCTCCATTCCCATGGGCGGGGATCGAACCCCCAACCTCATGGTTAAGGAATGAGGTGAGCTACCACCACACCACATCTCATGGTTGTTATGATTTTTTTTTGAGTGCTGCTAAAAGAGTGTTGCTATTTCCACCCCCATGTCCTATTTTCCCACCCACCATATAAATTTGAAAAAACACAATCTTATCTTTCCATCCACCATTATTCCTAAAATACCCATTATCTTTCCACCCATCAAGTAAAATACTCCAAAAAAAAAACTATTTCTCTCTCTTTTACCTGATCCCCTCCCCA
>NW_018922030.1:356963-414535 GCF_002207925.1 Prunus avium | reverse complement strand
AATTATTGTAAACCAAATCTATGGCAATTAGAGCTGATGGGCTAGAGGACGCACTAGTAGTGTTAGCGATTTGGAGCAATTACTCTTTCAGACAAGATTTTGGGTTCAAGTCATAACATATGTGTAATATGTATGAGTTTAATAATTATCGTATCTCTAAATAAGAAAAGTTCTAAATAAATAAAAAATAAAAAAAACCCTTTCTATTAGTGGCTAAGCGACACGTCTAATGACATAATAAAGTTTCTGATTTAGAAGTGAAAACAGAAAAGGGCAAAATGAAATCGAATCCTGTTTGTCCTTTGACTCAAAGCCAGTAAAGCTGCATCTACATTGCATGCACTGCCAACAAACATGAACATCTCTCTTCTCTTGTACCAAAAATTTTCAGAACCCAACTCCACTTTTTTATTTCATTTGTAAATTCTTACAATTTTTAATATTTTTGTTGTGGACTTCCTTTATAAATGTGGACTGTATATGCCTTGACAAGTTATGCCGCTTTTACTGAAGCTAGACAGATATAGTGACTCTGCCAGAAGTGTCGTTGGCATGCAGTGGGTCCACGTGGCAGCCCTTGAACCTCATCCCTCAGAATCTAAGCAAAAGGTTAGAGCTTCATGTAACTCTGTGCTTCAAGGACGCATGGCAGGCATTCTTTTGCTTCAACTGCAACCCCTTCTCTGCCTCTCTCTCTGTTTCCTTCTCCATCTGTTTTAAGACTCAACTCTCTCTCTCTCTCTCTCTCTCTCTCTGGCATATTTGAGAAGAATTTATGGATTCAATGGACCACAGGTACATGGGTCTTCACTATAAATGCTTTTTCTATTTTGGGTTTCTCTCAATTGTTGTTTTGGTGCTACTTCAACCCCATGTTATTGTTTTGCAAATTTCTGATCACATATGTAATTCGAACTGGGTTTTGTTTTTGTTTTTGTTTTGGTTCATAAATTCGTCTTGATTTTGTATAAGTTAACAAAAGAAAGGTTGAGATTACTATTTGAACACACTGTTGTAAGCACATGCAAAAGGGAAAGAATCGTCTTGTGGAGTTTTGTCATGAAGAATCAAGAAGTCAGTTCAACTCATATTAAAATTTCATGTTGTTTTCAAAGTTTTTCTCAAGCTTCTGTTATATTTTCAGATAATATGACCTCAGAATAATTGCATCTGAGAACTAAAGTGTATTTTCTTTTTTGGCGTAATATTCTAATCTTGTGAGTGCAACCGCTATGCCATTGATATTTCATTGTGGCTGATTAAAAAGAACTGGGTTTTTTCTGGCATAGAAAAGGACTAACCTTTAGTCCATTTATGACCTCTGGAAACCGACCCTTATTATAATTAGCTATGGTCAAGATATGAAGACCATTACTTTTGTTTCCCCTAGCAAAAAGAACGGAAAATAGTTGTGACGAAGAACCCGAAACTTAATATATATATATATAGCAGATTCTGTTATCAGGACTAGTGTCATACAGAATCATATATACGAAGAGGTCAACTTTGCGAGCAGTGTTTTCATGCTCTTTGGTTTGTTCTTACAGAAAGATCCTCAGCAGTGTGCAATTTTAGTTTCTGCACTTGTTTGGGTCGGAGGGAACTGGCTACTTAGATATGCCAATCCCTTTGTGCGAAACAACTTCTCGGTGTAATTTTCAACTCTTAAACAAAAATTTGTCATGGTGTGTTTTCAAATTTGCCTCGTGTGCTTTCCATTGTTCTTACCTTCTCAGTAATAAATTTGTTAGCTTTACATACATGTTGGTCCATTCCCTAACAGTTTAAGCTTGGGGTTCAATGGTTGTCTAACTTTGTATTAAAGCTATGGTTTGCAGGAGTTCTTGGGTTCAAAATCTCCAATCCTAATTCCCCACTTCTTTGTTGGTTTGCAAGGTGCAGGGTGGGGCTGCACCTATAGGTCTCTCTGCCTCTCCACGTGCAGGATAAGGCTACACGTGGGGGAGGGTGTTAGCTTGATATACATTGTTGGCCAATTCCATAACAGCTTAAGCTTTTCTGATTCAATTGTTGTCAAACAATATTTTTTTTCTTTCATTTCTTCGTCAATTATATCTTTTAATTCAACAATAGAAGCATTTAATCAAATTCCTAAAAAACACTATATATGAATAAATTTTGAAACCTAATTAAATATTTTATTAATATCACAGGTAATAGAATTCTATGGCTTTCAACTGCCAATCCCTCTGATTTGCGGTTAAGAATCCTCATTGCTGAGACAGATTGATGTGTAGGTTACATCTATCCCATACAGGTGTCAGAAAGGTTGCATGTGCTTCAGGCAATGCATATTTAATTGTCAAAACTACCTTCTCTTAACAAAGGCAAGGATTTATAGTTCATAATGTGGCTGATGGCGGGCCTTGTGATGTACTAATGTTTTATCCCATTTTTGTTCTGTGAGAAAAGGATAGTTACTTTCTAGCTATAAGGTGCCTCATTTCTGTAGGGGATTACGTTTTCTTACATATTTATAGGATAGCTTTTAATTGTTGTGCCCATGATTTTCAAACTAGAATTTTAAAGGGTGGTTCATCACATATCTTTTATTGTAAGCCTGGAACTTTAATGAAAACTGATAATTATAGTCTTGTAGTCATAGTTTGCATGTTTAGCATGATGAAAAAAGACTAACTTGGTTCCTTTTGGAGTTTCAGGATAGCTTACAATAGAGTTAATCAAGCGAAAAATGGATGTGGACAATGAGAACATAGAACCTGGGACTGATTTAGGACTTGCTCTGGGATATTCGAATCAGTGCATTCAGAGAATATTGCACAGTGATTCAGGTGCAGGTGCAAATGCAGGTTCAAGGATACACATGACATTTGTGGCCGCTGAGCCCCTGTCAGAATTAGTTTGGTCTAAAGACAAAGGTATGAGTCTGAAATGAGCTGATTCCAGCTTTTCCAATAAAAAAATCTTACTTTTCTAGGATGCAGGTCCAAGCAATGTCACTCTTTCACCACCACAAAGCAATACAGGCGGGAGGTCTTCTACTGACAAGCCTATTGATGAAGAGAATTTTATAACACCACAAACGTCATCACATTTAAAGAGTGAAGCTGCCTGTAAAGATATGACGATGTCTCCCACAAGTGACGCTGGCATCATGCCTGCATGTGGGTCTAGTCGTGAACATGAGACGGGTAATGATAGTTCTGTTAGGTATATTAAGTCCTACGTATTCGGGAGTTCAGTAGGCCTAACTTTCTTAAGCATAAGAAGGTTTGTTGAGTTGTAGAACGATAAATTTGTAGTAGGATTTTCTTATGTTTCTTGTTTGTTTATTTATTTCCTGGGAAATTGTTGCCAGAATTATTGAGGAACTTCTCTTTGCAGGAACTGGTGGTAATGTGGAGGAAGTTAAAGCAGCAGTGGAAGTATCTGTTCCATATAATCAGGAGGGAATTTGCACTCCAGTCAATTTCCAAGTAGATGAAATACCTGAGACCAGAGAAAAAGATTTTCCAACATTGTCAGGTGCGTCCTGCTGTTCTCATTTTCAGTATTGCAAAGTAAATTCGGTAGATGAATTTAGAAAGCTCCAGCAGCTAATGTTCAAATTGCTTTAATATTGGTTACTTTCACTAGGGGCTCCGGGGAAAAATCAGATCCTGAGCCGTTCTTTCAGTCTATGTTGCCTTGCCTGAAACACAGACTTTTTATGTGTTTTACATATAACATGTTATTGATTTGATTATACACCTCCAGGTAATGTTGACAGAGAAGGGGCTGATATCTTGTTAATTGAATCAGATCAAATACTACCTTTTGTGGAACAAAATGAACCATTATTGGGGGATCCTGTTGGTGGAGACAGACATGCTGATGTTGGCAATCAGAAAATGGAAATGGATGTTGTTTTGACCTCTGAAGTTCGCCCAGTGAATGAAAGTAAAGCTTCGGGTGCTCCAGTGGAGATTCAAAGGCCCCAAGGCAGAAGGCCTTCAGAAAAAATGGAGGTAACTGCTGAGAATGATTTGCAAAATCTCAAAAGTGAACATTCTTATGGTGCAGAGAGTCAGATTTTAGGATTAGAATCTTCCCCAGGGGTTAAAGACAGGTTTGAGCAGGATGCGGAAATGCTTCCTGGAAACAAATCTGTTCTGGTTAAAGACTCTCCAACTAACAGTAAAATCCATAAACATCGAAGGAAAGGCAAAGAAAAAGCGTTATCTGATGGAGATCTTAATGGAAGAATGTCAGAAGATGAGGATGATAGCCATGAGAGTGTTGAGAGCTGTAATAGTGCAGGGTTGTTTTCATTAGGAAAGAAGAGATGGAACTTTGAAGACGAGTTCATTGTTGGGAGTAAAAGATTCAGAAAGCAAATTCAAGAAACGCCAACTTGCATATCCTATATTAGACAAGATAGCTCCTTCATGAATTGGATGTCCAGCATGGGGAAGGGGTTTTCAAAATCAATGCAAGATGAGGCACCTTCTCTTGCTCTTCCACTTGCACATCCTGATCATGGACATGCGCATTCTGATAAGAAGCTTATCACATGCAACAAGAACCAAGATGCTGGATTAAAAAATATCGGTTTCCAGTCAATTTTTCAGTCCTTGTTTTGCCCAAAGGCAGAGCAGCAAGAAGCAAGGATGTTGAACGACAATCATCAAATAGGAGAAATATCAGCAGAACTTGAGACAAATACCACTCCAAAAGCCTTTCATGGGGAGAAAATTAATTTAGGCAGAGTTTTGCTTTCAGTTGGGAAGTTCAAAAAATCTTCATCTGGAAATGAAGTATGTTCAGCAGCCCGATCTAAGAGTTCATCTGAAAAAGCAGCAGGTATTCAGGAGAAAGGCGACACTAACTCTGCAGAGGAAAAGAATCCATGCAACTTTCGGTTTCATAAAAAGAAAGACAGAGCTAGCTCTAACTCTTCTCTGGGTAAATGCAAGAAAAAGAGTGTAGAGGATGTTGGATCTAGCCCACAATCTGAAGGGAAGACAACTGATAAATTTGGTCGTAGAAGTGCCCTTCTGGAAAGCTTGTGGATAACTCGATTTACTCAAAAAACACCTGCTCCATCATTAATCTTAAATCATTACATACAGAGTACTGATGGAGTTCTTGAGTGCTCCGATGACTGGAAAAATGTGGGGGACAAGGAGCAGTCTGCTAAAGATTTAGTTATTGTCATTGGTAATGATCCGCAGAATTGTGCGGCTGACAATGAGGGCTCATCTGCTTTCAATAATAAAGGCCAGAATGATCAAAAGTCCATGTCCAAATTCAACCCTATCTTTCCTTCCCCTAAATTCAGAGGTTCGGAAGCAATGGCTTCATCTTTTGCTAGGAGATTGGATGCTCTTAAGCACATCACCCCATCTGGTGCAACAGGTAATGCCGCCTATGGAAACATGACCTGTTTCTTTTGTGGCAGAAAAGGTCACCATTTACGAGAGTGTTCAGAGATAAGAGACACTGAACTTCAGGAATTACTCAGTAAATGCAAGTCCTATAATGGAGCTGAACATTTGCCTTCTTTCTGCATTAGATGTTCTCAATGCAGTCATTGGGCTGTGGCATGTCCTAATGCGCCCTCAATGGGAGAATCTCAATTGGATTGCAATGTTTCTTGTTTAGATTATTACTGCAGTCAGAGTGAAACAAAGCCCAATTCAAGAAATGATGTGAAGCTCCTAACTGGTAAGGAGAGTGAATTTCAAGCTTCTGTTGCTCATACATTATTTGATGAGGATGATTCAAGAATAGAGGCAGATCTTAATTTGAGCTGGAAGACGAATAAGATGATAGTCTCAAAGAAAATGAGATCTCATCCAAATTCAGTTAAGGAATATAGTTCTTCGAGCCCTGGGGAAAATAAGTTAATGCCCTTGTCAAAGTTTGTCAATGCACAGATTTCAGATGTACCGAAAGGAATCTTTGACTCTGTAAGAAGGCTTCGCTTGTCTCGCACAGATGTCGTGAAGTAAGTAGAGCATACAAACTGGCCCCTCAATAGTAAATTATATTTTCTTGTCAAATATTTTTAGAGGAATTTTTCTTGCATATATAATGTAGTTTGTTGAATCACACTTCGTATGAGCTCTGGTAATTGGCGTATGCACCTCTTAAGGTTTTGAAAAAATATATGGATTATTTTGGGGCCTTCGGGGTATGAAATTTATTCACCCTAAGATAATTGTGCTCTCAAAATTTTTGGTCATAGAAATTTAACAACAGGCACGTTTTAGGCAAGCAGATCCTCAATAGAGTTTTTGATCAGTTGACTAGACAAGGCTTCTTCTATCTTGTGTAGATGATGTAAAATCTTTGAAGGAAACCGAGAAGAGGATAGAAGTTTTATTTTTTTGGGTAAATACAAAGTAGAAATTTTGGATTGTAGTTGTAAGAATATTGATAGTGAATTACAATTCTACCAAGCAACACTTTTAAAGAACTTATAAGATGAGGTGAATTAGTCAATAAACCATTGGATTCTGATGGCATGTTCTTTGAAACTTAGTATGTGAAGAAATTGGGTGGCTCCCTGTATTCACTCACAAGTGGCTGAATTACCTCATTAATAAGACTTGATTCTACCGACTCCAGTAGATATTGTTGTGAACCTTATGTGAAGAAATTGGGTGGCTCCCTGTATTCACTCACAAGTGGCTGAATTACCTCATTAATAAGACTTGATTCTACCGACTCCAGTAGATATTGTTGTGAAACTTAGAAAAATCTGACCAAGAGTAAATAAATAGAACTCAGTACAACTAAAAGGAACACTTATGCAGCTTTTTCCTTGAGTCTTTTATCTAAGTTAAAGCTTGAATAGCTTCTTTTTCTTGAGTATTTAATCATGTTCTAATGTGTAATATGTATTTTCTGGAATCAGATGGATGAATTCCCATACGTCACTCTCACAACTCGAGGGGTTTTTCCTGCGCCTGCGGCTTGGGAAGTGGGAAGAAGGACTTGGGGGAACTGGATACTATGTGTCTTGCATAACTGGTATAACTAGAATTTAATTTTGCTTCTCTACTAACTTTACAAATAATCCATAGACAAGGAAGAAGATTTGAATATATTTATTAAATCGGGAAGAAGATTTGATAACTAAGCTAAGGTTTCTTCTCTGTTTTCTTTGTTCGTTTTTCTTTCTCTTAACGTACAGGTTCTCAGAGAGAGACTTGTCCACAGAATGTGGACTCTATAACTGTTGTTGTTGGGGGAATCAAATGTTTGGTCAAGAGCCAGTATGTGTCAAACCATGATTTCCTTGAGGTAATTATAATCTCAGTTTCTAACCACTTGATTCAACTCACAGTGTATGGCCCTCTATGCATTCCAACTATTAGTTTGATCAATTAGATTCCTCCAATTTTTTTGGGCTTCATTGGTTGTAACTTGTAAACATGCTTACATTTCATTGATGTTGACTATGTAAGCCCATCTTCTTCTTGGCATGTGGTATTCTGGGTTGGCGGTTTAGCCCATATTAAGTCTTGCATTGTCATTGCCGATTGGTTTTGAGTTTGACGCTGTAATTCTCTTAGGTTATTAGAGGAGGCAATCTACATGTCAGGCCAATAGTCATATGTATTCCACGTCACCTAGTCTGTCATGTGTTTGGCTTTTGTGGCGCCACATATGAGAGGGTGTGTTGAGGGTATTCCATATTAGGAATGTTAAGCCTTGTTGCCAATTGGGTTTGGTTGTATGCTAGCTTTAATTCTTTCAAGTTGTATGCCAAATTACATAAGTTCGTGCTCTGTGTGATTGCGTCACTTTAACAAGGGTTCTGTTATAACAGGATCTGTATTCACCCTAGCAAATGCATGTGAAGATGTTTAAATTTTTCTTATCACCTTTGTTCTGTTTTCTTGCTGGTTACACCCCCGTCATATGTTGCAGGATGAGCTGAAGGCATGGTGGTCTGCGACCTCAAAGGGAAATGGCAAGCTTCCTTCTGAAGAAGATTTGAGAGAAAAAGTAAAGAGAAAAACAATGTTAGGCTTGTAGTTTTAGGGAATTATTCATTCCTGGCCTTTGTTTGAATTCTGTTATGCAAAATGAAGAGTGGGGAGGGGGGGTTCTGCTAGACGTCTTCTGTACATGATTTTTCTGAAATTTTTTTCGTTGGATATTTTTTGTGTACATGAGGGGCCAATTGTAGTCAACTAAAGATTATATACGAAAGACTTCAAGGGTGTTTTTTAGGCAATGTCCTAATTATCCCGACACAATAGCTATTGGTAAGGGTGGTGCTTCCACAGCGCAGGGCGACTTTCAACTGTACATGTATGTGGGGCTCATAATGACTTCTAAATCCGAAGGAAGCCTATAGAAACTCTCTTAAGTTTCATAAGAAAAACGAAAAAAAATCCGAATGTTTTCAATGCCTCAGACATGTTGCTCCCACAGACTAATAATGCCGCTCACAACAGCAGGCTAATCTGAATGTTTCTTTGATTCGTGGGACTTATTTAATTCATTGGTTTAATTATAGAGAGTAGGGATTACTCGTATATAAAAACCAAATATAACAAGAAAATGTGACGTAAGCAGTATGGCCTTTCCTAAAGAGTAGAAGATGATCGATCACACAAGAAATATCAGCATGGGGAGAATGACCCGGCATACTTAGTGCTTCTCGAATAAGATACTCAGATGCTTTTTGGGCATCTTTTATTTGTTTGATGGAATCCACAACATGTTGGTTCGACATCACCGCCCATAGTGGATGACTTGCCAACACAGGGAACTCTATTTCATCATCTACCATCTCCACCACCATATTAAGTTCACAACTTACATATTTCTGCAAGAACTTAACACCAAACGCTCTCGTTAGCGGTACAAGGCCATTAACAATTGTTTAGCCATACCATTCTTGCAACAAATAACAGCCCTGGAATCCCCAACATTGGCTACCATCAGTTCAGAGGATTGACCTTTGCAGTTTATTTATATTGCCGTAACTGCAGTTGAAGACGATTTCCCACTAAAACCAAATTCATTTGATTTCTCCTTAACTCTAGTCTCAGTGATACGATATCCTTCCTTCTCTCACTGCAGTTTCCGTGTCTAACGAGAAAGCAGGATGTGTTATGATATTGTAAATAAATTACACTTCAAGAATGTGCATCTTGTGAATTGTCTTTGAACCCTTCAAGAACGCGCGCTAGGCGGTCGCTAGGCGGCTAGGCGGTTGCTAGGCGGCTAGGCGGCAAGGCGGTCAGGCGGTCGCTAGGTGGCTAGGCGGTTTGGGTCTTTTTCCGGTGCCGAACCCGGAGGACGAAGCAGTGACTGCGAGAGCAAGTTCAGACCTCTGCGAGTGCAAGCTTCGCGTTCGTCTCGAATATATTTACAGAGTATAGCCGCTCGGCTATACTTTTAAAATATTCGAAAGTATTTAAAAAGTATAGCCGACCGGCTATACATTTAAATTTTAAAATATTCGTATACATTTAAAGAGGATAGCAACGCGGCTATACGCTTGAAATATACAATTTTGTCATATTATACGTTGCATTTACAAGAAGCTTTGAATCGTTTGACATCTTGTTCTCTCTTTCCAGAGTCATGCAGAATATCTACTCCTGATGATATTGTTGAACGTTAAATTTCTGTAGCTGAAATATCTGAAGAAGATTTTGGAGCTTTTCCTAATTCAACTTTGGTTTTTGGACTGGAACTTGAACAAACTATTTCCTCCATATGATGGAGAATTTTACTACCGTCTTTTATGACTGTTGTAGGGATAATCTTGTTGCGATGATGAAAATAGAAATGAAGGGGGACATGATCATTAGCTTCCACAAACACTAACACTGATTAAATAATTGCAAGGATAGTCACTGTCATCATCATCATTATCATAAGTCTCCCCCAAGTAACATGTTCCATGGCTCCACTCTTAATTCATTATGATACATTAGAGTCAAGTGGTTTTTTTTTACAAGTTATTCAAACAAACAAAAAACGTTAAAGTGACTTTTGATCATGGTTGTTGTAATGCGTTTTCATTGAAAAGATTGATCATATGCCGATGCTTGGCTCATGGGGCACAATAATTTTTTGTTTTATCAATAAAGTTCTGCTATGTCGGCTTCTTTCAAAATAGTAAAGTTTCCCTTATTTCATCGATATTCTCTCAAAATAGTCAAGTAACTTTTACAAGAATAAAATTCTATCACCTTATATATATAAAGAAGTGACTTTTGGGGGGATATGCCTAACTAGTGAACAGAGAACTTGGAAGGATGTGGAGAGAAATAAAGAGGATCTTTGGTGAAAAAATAAGCACAGTGGCAATCATTAACATGGCCATTATTACCACAAGCCTCCTCTATCAACTTTATTTTCAAAGCTATACTCTGGAATCATAATTTCCAAATAAACATAAATAAATACACCATTTAAAGAGAAATTAAGAAATTTTTTCCTCTGTTAATTTTAATTTTTTTAATATGAAAAGTGTGAATTTACCATATTATCCTCATTTAATTAATAATTTCAAATCTTAATGTTTGCATTAATCAAGAGCATTTTCTTGTATTTTGAATGTTTCACAATTCTCTATCTTTTGCTTTATATATATATAGATAGATATATAGATTTCGTTAAAGTATTGAATGTGGATTATCACTTGGCTAAAGTCGCACATCAAAGTTTACGACTGATTTCAACCGTTGAAACTTTTTACGTGTTTCATCCCCATTTGAATTATTACCTGTCATTGCACAATTAAAGTCAGAAGATTTTAAACCATCTTGGCACACACTTAAGTTGCCTTCTAACCATCTTGGCGCGAAGTGGCAAAGTTTGAACAAAAAGTAATTAAGTTTGACAACAAAGTTTAACTGGTGGTGTGATATTTAATTTAAAAGGAAACAAGATGGTGTATGCGGTGGTGGATAGGTATCAATCACATCATGAATCTGACTTCTTGTCCGGCTTCTGGTGAAGGTATTTGGCAACATCCATGCTTTAAGATATTATACAGATTAAACACGTTCACGAATCCCAATACTATATCATTTTATTTGGCCTTACTGCTTCAAAGGATAAAAAATGGTGGTCACAATACTTGCCCACGAACAATCGTATTTATCTTTTCAATATTCAAAGATGTTTTCTATAAAGAAAAAAGAATCAAATTATTGTGATAGAAATAGAATAATATTTATCAAAGTCATGAGCCCCTCGTTGTCAAAGTCATTAAAAAAACAGCAACAAATGCTCAATCCTGTCGAGTGCGTCCAACCAAAGCTGTACGCCTCATTCCCATCAAAGCCAAATAATTTCACTCTCCCAAACTGTACTCAAAGTGAATTTGCTCTGAGTTTCAACAAGATGCAGCAGCACCACGGTAAGCCTTAAGCCAACCCATCTCTCTCTCTCTCATATCAAAACTCTGTTTGATGATATGTTTTTAGATGTTGGTGGGTATGCCAAGGTCAACCTCATAATGCGCATCTTAGCTGCCTTCTTTGTTGGGCTCGTGGCTGCCGCCGCTGCAGCCGCCACCAGTAGCTATCGCCGGAAAAAGTCGTCCAAGGAGTTGAGAGCCCCAAACAACATCTTCCCGCGGATAGACAGGACAGAATCCGGCCGTGTCGGAAACATCGAGAGATTCTCCCATTATGTTGGTAATGTTATATCATGTAGGAAAAACCTTAGGTAGCTTATTGGATTTTACTCACAATTTTATCTATTTTTTTTTGGTAATTATTGTCATTAACACACAATTGTTTCTAAAAATACATTTAATTAATTAATTTTAAAAAAAAATTTGTTTGTGCAGCTAGGCAACTGGGAATTATAGATGCAAATGAGTGTCCCCAGCTATGCAAGTTAGCTTATAATTACTTGAGAAAATCCAAAGGGTGTGAAGATAGCATCTATGCATATCTGGCTTCAGAACCAGATGCAGATTCTCTCTGCATAAGTTTAATCCAAGAATTTGATAGATGCATCCTCACTTATTTTGCATTTCATTGGAGTCAAGCTACTCTTATGATATCTCAGGTAAATATTTTTGTGTTCTTAGCAGTGCTTGATGACAAAAAGTCCAACCAGAAAATTAATATATAAATAAACAAGCATTTGGGTTTCTTTTCTTTTCTATTTTACTATTTATTCACCTTCTTTTTATATTCATTTTCTTCATCTATCAACTTCTCCATTGGCTAACTTGCAGGTTTTGAATGTAGAGACAGAGAAGAAAACGAAGCTCAAAGACCTAGTAATGACAGCTACCAGGTTATTTTCTCTTACATTTATTTCCTTTACTTATAGCACATAAATATATTTTCCTTTTTTCAAATAAAATTATTCCGACTATTCGTCTTGATAAAAGAAAAGTACCAAAAATATATTAAATTGAGCAAAATTTATCCCAACTAATTAAGTCGTTAATGTGTTAGACTTGTTAGCCGCCACTAGGATTTCACTGAACCTTTGCCTTTGCTCCACTAGCCCTTCTCTATTAACAAGGAATGGACCATGTATATTTCAACTGTAGAATTATGACTTGTATTGAGCCACTTACTTACGCTAACAACATCAACAAATGTTTTTTGTACCCTCTGTTTTCAATAATCCAATATCGAATTGCTCTTAGGAAAAATCAAAATTAAGAAAGAAAAAAAGGCAAAACCCAGGCTCTGCCTTGGTCCTCTCGGAGTGGACCTCGAAATGATGCCAGGAAAGTCGCCTACTTTGGAAAAACAAATCATTTTTAGCCTATCTTTTAAAGAATTTGGTACTTACAACGACAAGTGTACCTTTCATCTCTACTTTATTAAAGAAGTAAAGTAAGCACAACTTTTATAAGCCAATAACGAATGGATAAGTCTCTCGTCTTTGAGATGCGTTAGTGACTTCACCAACTTTGTTTTTAATAGTTTGCGTATTTATCCCTTACACTTCAGTTCTTTTGTTTGAATTCTCCGCTCTCATTTTTTTTGTTTTCATGTACTATTCATTGTGGTCAGAAAATCAATACACAAAAGATATGTAGACCCTCCCTATCTACCAAAATATCACAACAAACGCATCTGGGAATATCTTAGCAATGGCGTGGTGATTATGAATTTTCCTTTTAGAAATACTACACACACATCAATTCCCATCCATTGATAGAGTGGATGGACACCTACAAAAGTCATACATGATTTTATAATTTCTTCGCAAAATTCAGGTCACATGAGAGAGTTGAGATAACTGTTATTTTTTTCGTCAAAACAAGAGTTGTGTTGAAAGAATACAAGCATATGGAAGGAACTCAAACCATTAACCTAGCTTATAATTCTTACATATATCTTCCCACCAATTGAGCTAAACCCTACGGGTTTCAGCACATACCAAATTAACTTGTCGTAGAAGTGTGTGTGTATGTGTAACATTTTAGAAAGGGAGAAAGAATATTTTGCATGTGTTAGGAGAATATTAGAAATTACTGAGACTGTTTTATATAATTCGTGCCTAAATCTTTGGGACTGTATTTGACTTTGGTTTGATAGGAAGCAGAGATTTGAGAGGATCAGCAAGGAACTAAAAGTGACAAGGGTGTTCTCTACGTTGTTGGAGGAATTGAAAGCGATAAAGGCAGAATCACAATGTACAGACGTGATGGTACCGGTGGCCCATAGTGAGAGGAGCCCCGTGCTTCTACTTATGGGTGGTGGGATGGGCGCTGGCAAGAGCACTGTGCTCAAAGAAATTGTCAAAGAGTAATTTTATCAAACACTTGGGGGTCATATTATTTATTGATGATGTAGTAGTTAATGATATTGATGGAGTGTACTAATTAGTCGGGCGTATACATGCAGGCCATTCTGGTCAGGAGCAGCAGCAAAGGCTGTGGTTGTGGAGGCAGATGCTTTCAAAGAGACAGATGTGATTTATAGAGCCCTCAGCTCTAGAGGTCACCACACTGACATGCTCCAAACTGCTGAATTGGTAAATCTCTCTCATGTCATCTCAGAGATTCATTATAAGATTAACATGTATCAACAATCATTCACTACGGCTATATTATAATACATCTGTTACATGGGAAGTGAACAAAATTTCTCATTTTTGGCCAAAAATATGAAGACATCTTATGCTATATAAGTATGTGTTACCTTTTGCTTCACACACAAAGAGATGATATGAGAAAATATGAAATATTGTACAAGAGTAATGTTAAGGGGATCAAAATTTCGAGTGAACAAAATTTCTCATTTTTGGCCAAAAATATGAAGACATCTTATGCTATATAAGTATGTGTTACCTTTTGCTTCACACTCAAGAGATGATATGAGAAAATATGAAATATTGTACAAGAGTAATGTTAAGGGGATCAAAATTTCTGAGTACATAAATTCGTCGAACAATGTAACAGTTGATGTATTAATTAACAATTGATCATGTTACTTAATGAATTACATACATCACAAGGACTAGCTATTAATTTAGTGATATTTCTCCTTATTTGCAGCATCCCATTATAGAAGTCAAGTTATCTGATTTTATGAAATGACTGATTAACCAACACAGGTGCACCAATCATCCACCGATGCTGCATCATCGCTCCTAGTGACTGCACTCAACGAAGGACGGGATGTGATCATGGATGGCACCCTGTCGTGGGTGCCCTTTGTTGAGCAGACAATTGACATGGCCCGGCACGTTCACAAATGCCGGTACCGGATGGGAGTTGGGTACAAGGTGGCTGAGGATGGCACCATTACTGAAAACTATTGGGAACGAGTGGGTGAAGAAGAGGATCTTCATGACCAGCAGAAGATTAATAGTGGACAGGAACCCAAGAGAAAACCATACAGAATTGAGTTAGTTGGAGTTGTTTGTGATGCTTATTTAGCTGTTGTTAGAGGCATCAGAAGAGCTATAATGGTTAGGAGGGCAGTGAGGGTGAATTCACAGTTGCAATCCCACAAGAGATTTGCTAGCGCTTTTTACGGATATTGCCAGCTTGTTGATAATGCCAGGCTCTACTGCACCAATTCTATGACTGGCCCTCCTATGGTAAGTCTCGTAACTCCTAACTTATCGAGACTACATTTTTATACCACATTTGTCTCATTACATGACGTGAGACTTGATGCGTTAATTACAGTTGATTATTTTTTATGTTAGTACACGTTAATTGTCACACCCTGTGATCAGCTAGCTAGCTAACGTGAGCTAATCGCGCATATGCATAGCATGAAATTTACTGACTAGGATTTGTGTGTAAATATGCAGCTGATAGGATGGAAGGATGGAGTCAACAGGCTACTGGTGGATATTGAAGAAATCAAATGCTTGGCAAACTTAAGCAGTTTGAACTCTGATGCAGAATCCATATACGAGCTTTATATGCAGAACCCAAGCCTTATACTAGAGCCTGGTTCTTGTTGGAAAGACTTTGTTTTGTCCCCTTCAAGGCCAAGCCTTCAGCAGAAGCTAAGAGCTATCATTCAAAAAATTGAAATTTCAAAGATGCGAACAAATGAGGTTAACAGTGTTTAGTATAATTGATCCATATTTGTGTGTTTGTTTGAAATTCTGTAAATGGGAAATTTAAGAATGCATTGGACTTTTATACACATTTCTGTGACAGGTTTGTTAAAAGAAAAGAAAACGGAAGAAAATAATTCAATAACACTAACAAAACCACACCGTACATAAAAAGGAACAAAACAAAATCAAACCACGCAAATGAAATAAAGTGCTACTTTGTAACACATGCAAAAAAGAAAGAGTGATGGTAAGAAGATGATCACATTTCTATCCAGTGGGGAAAAAAGATCGACCAATATATATTTGAGATAAACACGGTTTATCATGTAAGAAACTACTAAGAGTATGAATCCCACATTAGAGAATTGAAGTCTTGCTTAATACTATAAAACATCTTCGACCTTTTCACTCATTCCCAATTCGTTTTGAATTGGATGCTCACATTATATTATGGTACAAGAGCAAACTACCAATGTAACCTGCCCCAACTTAGTTATTGTTTAGAAATACCAAATTATTCGAGCATTATACAAATATGTACATTTTTTTTCACGAATAATACATACGTATTTTTGCATATTGGGCAATAACAAACGTACTATCCAAGTGTTTAATTCATATATTTCACGTACGATTGAAAAAATTATTTAAATAACATAAAATTATTATATAACAGCCGAATCTTTTTAGAAAATTTCCAAATAAATTCACTTGAGGGGAACAACACTCCAATTGACCCACACCCAAAAAAAACAAAAAAAACTCAAAGGATTTGATTTAATTAGAGCCCAGTTCCTTGCCCCATGATCAGCCCAATAACCGAGCCCAATTTAAATCTCGTTTTAGGGCTACTCATAGCCAGAGCACCACCACCCAATCGATAGATATAAATTCAGCTAGCAAACCCTCTTGCTTCTCGAAAACCCTAGCGGCCACAGATCCTAAGGCTTTTGAGCTTTTCTCCCACCTAGTGTTTCCGTTTCCGAAAGCTCCACAACCATGGTAAAGCTCCAACTCCTCACTCTCTCTGAATCGCATCATTTCACTCCTAATTTCTCTCTGTTAACTCTCTGCATGTTATCTGGGTTTTCAGGCGGACGTTGAGACCGATGTGGCGGCAGCTGGAGTTCCCAAGAAGAGGACGTTCAAGAAGTTCAGCTTCAGAGGTGTCGATTTGGATGCTCTTCTCGACATGTCGACTGATGAGCTTGTCAAGCTCTTCCCTGCCAGAGCTCGCAGAAGGTAAAGTATTTTGCTCGATAAAATCTGTTTTTGTGCTTTGTTGGTGGTTTTGTGAATTGGGTTTGAGTTCGTTGGTTTGGATTTGGTGTGATGAGTAGGTTTCAGAGGGGTCTCAAGCGCAAGCCCATGGCTTTGATCAAGAAGCTGCGCAAAGCGGTAATTTTCCTCAAGCTATTAGTTGAAAATGTTACATGTTTTGTGTTTGGATCTTGTATTTAGTTGGGTTATGTGATTTTTAATGATTGATGTGTTATTGTGAATGAGATGTGTTTGTTATTTTCGCCTTTTCAATTTTTTTTCTTCCAAGTAATCAGTTGAAATTCATATTTTGTATTCAAAGTTGTGATTGATTAGCCGCTAATGGTTTTGATGCATTATAGTTGATGGTAATGTCTGTCCTGAAGTTGCCTCCCATGCTCAAGCATATGTGCATTGCATCATTTTCTATCAAAATTGATTTTTCTTAGTGCAAATCATTTGTGTTATGAAAGTATAAACCTTCCATATATGCTTGGTTTCATTTTGATTATTAAATATGATATTGTGTTGGTTTGCCCTCCCATTCTTCTTATTACGTTCATATAAGCTTTCTGCTGAATTGTATGCTCACTGTAGAAATAAATTGTATGCTCAATGTGGTAGTTTTAAGGGCCTTAAAAGTCATAGTAGGAATGTGAAAGGGCAGGGCAGTATGTAAGTTGTGATTTGTTAGAACCTGCTGTTTAAAAAATTGCAATGGATCTACCGAAAACCAATTGAACTAATTTTTTAGTTAAATTTACTTTAGAAAATTCATTGTTCTCCCATCGTTGAATTTACATTGAGCTATTTTTCGACTGATGGATTGATAACTTTTATGCACTTGTTGGTAGTGGAACTTGTATTTGTGTATAAATAGGAATTTCACTTGAATGCCAGTGTTGGTAGTTATCTGGATTAATGGCTTGTGACAGATGAGCATTGATGTTGTAAAATACTTTTTTGGTGTCAGAATCAAGTATTTTTGTTCCTTGTTCCTCCTGAGTCTTCTTGCCGGTGGTTGTATTGTATGCATCTATGGCTGACAAAAGTGTGTTGCTAATCATGAGTTTTTTTGTTGCTTGGAACAGAAAAGGGAGGCTCCACCCGGTGAAAAGCCAGAACCAGTCCGCACTCATCTTCGTAACATGATTATAGTGCCAGAAATGATTGGAAGCATTATTGGTGTGTACAATGGTAAGACCTTCAATCAGGTTGAAATCAAGCCTGAAATGATTAGTCACTACCTCGCAGAGTTCTCAATCTCATACAAGCCTGTCAAGCACGGTAGGCCTGGTATTGGTGCCACCCACTCTTCGAGGTTCATTCCTCTTAAGTGAGATCCTTTCCTGCTGTCTAGATATCTAATCGTGTTGTTTCTGAAGACTTTGATGCTGATCACATTTTTGCTCATTACTATTTCAGTTTTGTTTATGTTTCGACTTGTGTTGTTTACTCTTTAGATGGAAGTTAAATTTACAGTTGGGGTTTCAGACGAATGATCGTAATTTTCTATTTAATGTATGAGAACTTGAATTTAAATCTGTGTTTCGTTAGTCACACTCACAACTTATATTACATTACATGACATGATGTGTCAATTAGAGGCATCAAATCAATGAACTTGGCCCATGAGACGACGACCTCTTTTAACAATGAACTTCGCCTCTGAATGAAGGCATTAGGATTCAAACCAACAAGCGGGGTTTTGTTATTTAACCTTCCCAAACCATGATATTAATTGAGGAGTGCTGATATTTTCACCCACTTGTCCTATATTTGTTCCCACCTTCTCTTTTCACCCACAATATAAATTTTAAAAAATACAATCTTATTTTTCAACCCACCATTATTCCTAAAATACCGTGCCCTATTTCAGTGTTTTCTGAATACACGGAATACATCCCAGCTACACCAACTCTCTCTTGACAACTGAGAAAACCACCATGAACAACACCCATCTCCTCTGACTCAAAAAATTAGGACCAACTCCGATCAAAACCAATGCGAACTCTTTTCACTTTCTCTTTCCACATCATCACAATTCTTTGGTGGAATAGCAGATTTGACATGCAAATTGAGAACTTTTTATCCCTCTATTTCATCGCTTTGTTTTTACCTCTCTGAAATTTCTTCTGTCTTCAGCCTTCATAGAGACCACAATCCTTGCCGAAAAAGACCAAAAAATTTATCAGAGAATTGAGAGGCACTATAGATCTAGAGATTGCGACCAACAAAACTCACTACCAAATTAGGCGGTGCAAGTTGGATATCACTGTGCAGCTTTGATAATGATAAAAACACAGGCTTTCTGTTCCATTTGCTCCGTTATTGTTTTCGATCGATGGAGAGAAGATGAACATTGAGAGTGATTTTTTTAATTTTTTTTAATTTTTAATAATACTTTACAGAGGATCCCACATGTTTTGATTGACAGGGGTTGAAGGTTTGAAGCATGCTTTGAATGGAAGTAAGGAGAATTTGCTTGAATTAATAATTAAAGGGTATTTTAGGAATAATGGTGGGTGTAAAAATAGGATTATGTTTTTTCAAATTTACATAGTGGGTGGGAAGATAAGGTGGGTGGGGAAATAGGACTGGGGGGTGGAAATAGCAGCACTCTTATTTAATTAATAATTTCAATTCTTAATGTTTGCATTAACCAAGGGCATTTTTTGGTATTTTCAGTGTTTCGCCATTCTTTGCCTTTTGCTTTATATATATAGATAATATAATATGTATAATAAACTAATAAAGCTTCAAAATTTCCAGTTGGGTCCAATCCAATTCCATCAGATTTCTCCTCAATTTATGAATCCAAGGGCACAGGCTTTCTGTTCCATTTGCTCCGTTATTGTTTTCGATCGATGGAGAGAAGATGAACATTGAGAGCGATTTTCTTTATTTTTTTTAATTTTTAATAATACTTTACAGAGGATCCCACGTGTTTTGATTGACAGGGGTTGAAGGTTTAAAGTATGCTTAGAATGAATTTTCCTTAAGTCCTTAGAAGTCATTTTACAAATGGGTAAATTGTCTTTAAAATTTTGAAGATAAGGTGGGTGGGAAAATAGGACAAGGGAGTGGAAATAGCAGCACTTTAATTAAGGGCTACTTGTTTGAGAGTGATTTTGAAAGAGTGCTGCTATTTTCACCCACCTGTTCTATTTCCCCACCCACCTTATCTTCAAAATTTAAAAACAAATTTATCCATTTGTAAAATGACTTTTAAGGACTTTAGATTAAAAAAAAACACCTATTCTCCTTCATCCTTGTCAAACCCCTACCCCTCCCTCTCTCCCTCATCATGACCAAACCCAAATCAAAATTCCAATAAAGCTTCAAAATTTCCAGTTGGGTCCAATCCAATTCCATTAGATTTCTCCTCAGTTTCTGAACCCAAGGGCACACGCTTTCTATTCCATTTGCTCAGTTTGCTCTTCGTCTTCTTTCTGATTCTGGCATTTCTCTCCGTTATTGTTTTCGTTCAGTAGAGAGACAATGAACATTGAGAGCGATTTTCTTTATTTTTTTTAATTTTTAATAATACTTTACAGAGGATCCCACGTGTTTTGATTGACAGGGGTTGAAGGTTTGAAGTATGCTTAGAATGAGAGTAAGGAGAGTTTGCTTGAATTAATAATTAAAGGGTATTTTAGGAATAATGGTGGGTGTAAAAATAGGATTATGTTTTTTCAAATTTACATGGTGGGTGGGAAGATAAGGTGGGTGGGGAAATAGGACTGGGGGGTGGAAATAACAGCACTCTTTTGAAAGGGCCAAAAATTACTTTTATGGAGAATCACTTTTCCATATAATTACTTTAAGTGGTTTCTCCATATAATTACTTTAAGTGATTTTAAGTGATTATATGGAGAAGCAGTAGACTAATTAAAATCACTGCCAAACGATGTTATAAGCACACACACTTGAATTAATGGGGTTCCCTATATGAATTTAACACACATTTGACCGAATTTTACCCTAAAGAGGTCATGGCAATAGACTGGTCAATCTGACAACGCTGCATTCTTAGTCTTCTCACCATGAGGATAAAATTGAATCTCCATTTTGGACTGTCAATTAGGCTGTAGTTTCCCAGTCTCCTCTTCAAAGCTTCATTTGGTCTATAGCATTTATCACTCCCCATGTAGACGTTTTTGCAGCTTGATTCTGTCAGCCAAACTTAAGGGATGCAAAAATTGCTGACTTCGGAAATTATTGTATGGTATTGAAACGTGATTAGAACCCATTTTCCCCACTTGATCCTGAAAGAGTGGACCACATTAATATATATGATTGGGGAAATTTCAAGCCAGTTTCCACCCCTACTTTGGGGCCTCTTTTATCATTAGTTTATATTTTCTTTCACCTAATACTAATAGCTCATCAGCCATTCGGATATTATTAAGCCATTTTATTTACCATATCTTATCCTCGTGCTCAATTAGAGTATATAATAATACAGTTTCATGCTTGGAAGTATAGTCAAATTCACGACATCAATTTTTCAATCCACTAAGAAACAAAAATTGACCCATTTATTTTCACTTTCACCCCAAATCCAATACCATAATTTACAACACTAAGGTCAAAAGTGAAGCCAACTGAGCTGACTTTACGCTAGCAATCAATCAGTGCTGCTTTTGTTGGGGAAATAATTCAATGAATCTTCTTCCCTTCACCTGCCTGGAAGTGAAAACCGAAGTTTCCTCTCAGCTTCATAGAGGGTTTCTTGCAAGGCCTCTTCTATCTCCGCGGCCCCAATCTTTCAACAAGTACAATAAAATAGAGCAAGTTTAGAATTATATATATTTTTATATATAAAAAGGCAGGCGAGGGGTGACCGGTGAGAAAGACCACGTGTGCATTTTGCTATACTTCAATTTGGGAAATAAGACTTTTTCTATGATATCTTCCTATCTATTTCCATGCATAAAGCTTTTAGACGTTGGTGTCATTGTTGGCCAAGAAACAAAGGGTAATGTGTCACTCCAAAATAAAATAAAATAATGAAGTCGGTATCATATGTGATATTTGGGATTTGGTATTTTTTGGTTTACCATTCAACCTTGATTGGTAAATAGTGAGTGTGATATGTGGTTCAAATTAGAGAAATGTGGAGAGTTCGAGAGTCAAATTTTAAGTACATCATTCATTTTAGAGATATTTAGTTATATACTCATTCTTAGCATAAAAAATATAAATAAACTCTACACCATTTAATTTTTATAAACAAACCCAAAAAATAACAACTGGCTTTATTTAATTTAATTTTGATTATTAAATTACTTTGATGCCCTATTGAGTATTTTGGGTTTGTTTATGAGGTTTTGGGGTTGGATTTATTTTAAGAAATCGATGACAATTTTGCAGTTTATAAGAAGTTAAAAGCCTTTTTGTTATGTTGTAAACGGATTTTGGGTGTTTTAAAAGTCCATTTAATATAGGGTATTTTTATAATTTGAGCCCCTATATTGGGTATAATAGTGAATGTTCCTTAATTTTATCCCTTAACTAAACATATAATACTTTTGTGATTAAATGGGCAATTATGTAACCTCCTTTCTTTATCCCAAATCTAATTTTATCTTCTAAATAAGAAAAAAAATCAAATCAATTAGTAGAGCTGAAATGTAGAAAATATGCAAGGAAGACAGCTCATGAGAAGCAAGAAGGCAATGTCTTTTAGCAACCTTATTCCAATTTTGAAGAGCAAATTAATCATCCATCTCTATTTTTGTTTGTTTGTTTGTTTTTGTCGAAGCAAGAAGGCAATGTCTTTTAGCAACCTTATTCCAATTTTGAAGAGCAAATTAATCATCCATCTCTATTTTTGTTTGTTTCTTTTTTCTTTTTTCTTGATGACAGGGGACAAATGATTTGAACTCTCTAATTTAGCAAGGCTTGCTAGCATTTGAAGAAAAGAACCAGAAAAAAATAATTGTAATACTTTTGTGAGGGAGAGAGAGAGAGACCTTGGTTTCAATTTCCAGCTCTGCTGAAAACTCCTGGGCAGAGAAATTAGATTGAACATTTCTGGCTTTCAACCCCAAATATTGCAAGCACCTAAGAACCTCCAGCATAGAATCAACCCCTGATGTTGGATTTGCTACCCTTAATCTAATCTTGCTCCAATTCACTCTCTCCTTTTCGTTTGCCGCCAAAATGGCTTCAAACTCCATGTTCCTCTTTCTCAGCTCCTCCTTATACCTCTGCAGCTGCTGAATATTCATGGCTGTCATTTGCACAATCCAGTTCTTATCACTCTGCAAACATGCAACACAAGTTTTTTTTAGTCCTTCGTCATTTTAAATCACACAAAAAGAAAAGTGCAGGATGACGATTTTGGAGTAGCGAGACAGCTCTTGATAATTTAATTTAATTGATTAAACACCAACCTTGGCTCCATTTGGCAGCATGGAATGCAAGGCCATGTAGCTCTGCTTCTGCTTCTCCCTCCTCATGCGCTCGTTGAGCATGTGGCGAAAACCCCGTTCTCTGACGTCCTCTCCCGTTTCGATTCTGGCAGTTGCAGGTGCCCAACTTTTCCTCAGGAACTGCACCATCCTCTTGTTCATGTTCATGTAGTTAGGAGGCTTATCAAGCCCCTCTTCAGTGATGGGTCTGCTTGCGTAGGGCACAAAAGCTCTTTGGTTTAGTACTGGAAGACTCTCATACAACAAAAACTCACCTTCCAGTGCTTCAAGGATATATTGGTCCATATTCATCTTCTTTTCTTCTCTCTCTGCCTGTCTCGGTGTTTGTGCCGGGAATTTCAAATTTCAGTTGTGGTTAATATACAAGGCTCCACTTCTGGAACTGCGCTTTCTTTTCTCCAGTTAAAACGCATTTAACACGTGGTCAACTATCTGGTTTTGGTCAAGGAGACTTTTTTTCAAGTTTGTTTTTCTAATTTTTTTTTGTTTTTTTTAGCGTGTATGGCCATAGAGGGGACTTCGTAGTCAAAAGGAGACATCACACAACTTGCATTGGGGTGTCAAACTTATTGGCTTGGGGGTCGCTTTGTGGGCTCCAAGTCTTTTAACCCATCCATGAAATCTAAAAAATTTCGATCATTCATTTTGAGTCCAAGTTGTTTCCTCAGAGGAAACTTGGCATATAGAGTTTTTTTTGTTGCTTTCTGCTACATAGCTCTGTTGTTTTTCTGGAAGTAAAAACTTAAGGGAAATACTTCCCTCCTTATCATGTAAGTAGAAACATTCATGCTAATAGCAGTGTAATATGTGTGCAGAAGTTTTTCTTTTTGTCTTTTTAATGAATATGTGTCGAACTGTGATTCTTAAAATGGAGGAATATCTCTTTACAAGGAAGGAGGCAAGCATTATCCAAAACTTAAAACTTGATCACATCAGCAATTGTATAGCAAAAATATTTTAGGGTGAGAATAGACAATTATGAATTATATACCAAGGAACAGCCAGGCCCTACTGATAAGGTTTAGCATCTTGAATATGCAAGTAGCTTGGCTGTTAGATTGAACGATTTCAGAAAATAAAAACAGCTATACAACCATACAGACTCAGAATTCTTTCTGCATTCAAAATATTTAGAACATACATTTCAGAAAAATTACAAGTAACATCAAATTTTGCTTGTTTACTTGACAGGCAGTGGCAATCAGTCGAATGGATCAATAACATATTTATTTATAATTTTAACAAATCAGGCCACAAAGTCAAGTTGCTTGGCAACTACTTTGGCCAATGCAACAGCTGCAACAACCTTGCCCAATAAAACCAGTTTCTTATCCTGATCAATTGTAGAGCCTAATGGCAACTCTGAGCCAGAAGAAGTCTTCATCTTCTAACCTTAAAAAACTCATCCACAGCTCTCTCCCACCAGATCCGAGACGCAGAAATTCCTTCAAAGAAAGCTAAGTGACTCCCATGCTTTGTGGTGGCCAAAACAACATTCATCCCAAGGAATGGCTTCTCTGGTGCTGATTGGATCATCCAAGGCACTGATACAAAGCAGAGGCACACACACATTGCACACATAAATGGAGCTGCTTGTGCGCCTATAAAACGTGTCCAGTCTCAAACTTGCCCACATCACAGGTAGCATGGTAATGCCGAATGCAACGCATCTTGCCATCCCAATTCGCAAGCCGGGAATAGCAATGCTGGTGTAGCTGTGAGTACCATTCAAGGCCAAGTGTTAGAGCTTTGTCATAAAACTTCTGCAGCAGGGTACGGCGAATGAATCTGTCACCAATGAGAAAGTCCCAAGGATTGGAAATGGCTGCAGCACCAGAAACTGGGGCATTGTCTCCATCTTCTCCAAGATACTTGACCAAGATGTTGGCACCTAACACATACTCAATGTCAGCAGAAACATCTACGAAAAACATCGATATCTAGATAAGTTATATGGAAATTTCTAGTGAAATGTACTACTCTAGAAGAAATTAGATGATGGAAAATTGATTGTAATCAACTATGCTTGTTCCATTGAGAAACAATGGAGCCTTGGGATGCTTATGGTGGAGGCGATTGCAGACTTCACGAATATCGTTGGCCCATCCACAATTGTAAACCAAGTCTGAAGTAATTGGAACACCACCAAGTCCTCTGTGGTTGCTAATCACTACATTCCATCCCATTTTGGCCGTGTTGAAAGCAAGATGTCTTATGTAAGAAGATTGAGAATCACTGGTCAGTGAAGGAAGCACTACTACAATGGGGTTGTGTCATCTTTAGGCAACACATAAGAACTCACTGCCCAATCCAATGCAATAGTACCACCATCCAACAGACGAAATAGTTCTCTTTGGTAAGTGACAGCTGGAGGGTTGCCAAAGAAATTGAGGAAAAAATTCTGCAAATGAGGGCTCGTGAGCCACGGTGTGGCCAAGTACCGGCCATGGAGAACATGAAACCTGGAAACCACGCTGCGGTAGATGTGGGAGTCGAAGTTGTATGTCAAGTCGACAGGGTAGCCTCTGAATCCATTGAAAATTCCTCGGAGGAAATGGACGTAGAAGTAGATGTGGAGGAACACAAAGGAAGTGATGAGAAAGCCTAACAAGTAATGCCAAATGTGTATGAGAGTTGCAGCCTGGACCAAAAGTCATCTTTAGGCAACACATAAGAACTCACTGCCCAATCCAATGCAATAGTACCACCATCCAACAGACGAAATAGTTCTCTTTGGTAATTGACAGCTGGAGGGTTGCCAAAGAAATTGAGGAAAAAATTCTGCAAATGAGGGATCGTGAGCCACGGTGTGGCCAAGTACCGGCCATGGAGAACATGACACCTGGAAACCACGCTGCGGTAGATGTGGGAGTCGAACTTGTATGTCAAGTCGACAGGGTAGCCTCTGAATCCATTGAAAATTCCTCGGAGGAAATGGACGTAGAAGTAGATGTGGAGGAACACAAAGGAAGTGATGAGAAAGCCTAACAAGTAATGCCAAATGTGTATGAGAGTTGCAGCCTGGACCAAAAGCTCATAGGGGTTGGCAGAAGTTTCATGGAGGCCACTAAACCTTAAGCAACCATGTCTTTGTGGGGAGGAAAATTGGATTGAATTGAATGGATCTGGTCTCCAGTTTCTTGTGTGGTTTATGAAATAATATAGAGGCTCAAAATAATTGAGATTGGAAGCATTAAAAACATAGTTGTTGAAAACTAATGATTTGGGACCGAGGCCTTAGGAATTCTAAATAATTGAGATTGGAAGCATTGACGAGGACTACAATTAATATATATTAATCTAATTAAAACCACTTTGATAGCGTAGAAGATGAACGACTCAACCGAAAAGAGAAGATGAAACACATATGCCTAAACTCATTAAAACCACGCAATTCCATGAATTTATCAGAGCAATGCTTTGTAACTCAATTCCATGAAAGCAATGCTTTGTAACTCAATTCCATGAATTTATTAGAGCAAAAGCTTACTTACCAACCCTAATTGAGAAAAATAAGAAAGAAAACTTAGGGCCCGTTTGGTATCCCAGTCTGTATGTAACCAAAGAGTAAATCTTTCATTATCAATAATGAAGCATGTGAAGCTGTAGACAGAAGTAAGTGATGAAAAATATCCACCGTGATTGAAGAATCATGTTCATTTACATAGAATGCTTCTTCGGCAAAAGTGTTACACATGTTTGAGGCCTGAAAACATCAATATGCTCTACAAACCAGCTACATCTAACTCCTCCCACAAGAACTTAAAAACATGGCAAGAGATCATGACAGAAACTTGTGTACCAAAAAACTAATGTAAAGTTACATATACGTCGGCCTCCCAAAATTGTCTGTACAATATGCCAAGCAACCAGGATGCTATTCCCACAACCCTTTCGACAATTTCTGAATGCTGTTCTACCAATGGTTTACATTCAGTTGATACCATCATTGTAGGGAGTCATGTTCCTCATCTTGGTCTGATCCAGCACATGAATTTGTCGGCACTGCATGCAAATGGTGTTCAGGAACTTCCAATTCTGTTTGAGAATCCTGATTCTCGAAATAAGGAAAATTGGTTTCCAGGTGAGGATTGCAAATTGAGTAATTGCCTTCATCTTCACCATCATTTTCGCTGTTATATGTTTCAAGATAAGCATCTCCTTCCTTCAAAAGGAGAACAAAAGGAGAACAAAAGGATTAAGATGTTAAAACAGCTGGTTTAACTAACAAAAAGAGTAAACTTAGAAGATCAAGTAAATACAAACCTCAGAATCCTCATCGTCAGTAGGGTAAGAAGAATCTAATTTGTTGTACAATGCTTCATCTCCTTGATCTTTCACACTATCCATTTGTTCCTATCAATGTGAAACACGAGCCACTTAGAATGAAAAGGGAAAAGGTGGTATATATACTTCTCCTGCCATTTAAAATAGTTAGACTTGTAATAGCAATAACTAAAATGTATAAAGGGGCATACTATTTCGGATCTAAGTGTGTCCACTTTACTCTGCACAGCTGAAATATGTTTTAGAAGAGCCTGTTCAACAAAGCGAAAAATAAGTCAGGACAATTATTGTTCACAAAAACATATCAAACAATAAATAATAAAGCCTCCTACATGTAGGGGCAAATCACTCTGGGCATATGGGTCACAATATCTTATGAAACCAGGAGCTATTAGCATTCAAATTTTTAGTGATACCTCCTGTCTTTGAAGCTCAATAGAGCGTGCCAAAGCTTTCCTTTTTGTCAAAAGATTCTTTGGCCTCAATGTAGAAGGTCGGTGATAGTCCTTTCCTCGGTACACAATTATAGCAAATTTTTTGGAAACTTTGTCTACTGAAACCAAGACACCTCCACTCTCTGCTTCAAGTGCTAATGCAATATTTTTGACCTGTTCAAAAGTTTTAGCATTCACCATTATCTTGACCAACTCCCGGTACTTCCAGTGCAAATGCATGTTCTCCACTGTACCATCAAATACTCCACGTCTACCTGAAGAAATCAAGTTTCAATAAGTAAACCATAATAAAATCACAGCATGATAAATTGGTAGATGGAGAATTGTTATACCAAGAAGTAAGAAAGCTTTCATCCTTAATCCAAGCTTACGAAACATAAACCTCTCCTCATCAGTAATGCTTTCTGGGTCTGCTTGCTGCTTGGATGGTTTCAAAGATTCCTCTACCTTAGACAAGGCTTGTTCAGCTCTCATTAGCTTTCGTTCAGCCTAACAGACAAAATTCAAAAGTTCAAAGGAAGCAAAATTCTAGCACTGGAACAGCGTGATATAAAATAGCATATTAAGTATTCAAAGGGACTTATGACAGAAAGACACTTTGTTAGACTACAAGATGTTTCTTATACTAAATCTTTTGCAAGACAATCCCAAGTTTCTGTACTTACAAAGGAAAGCTTTCGTTCAAGCTTTCTGACCAGATGGGCGTGCCTTAATATGTCTGCTTCTCGCATAACTTTTTCTTTATCCAACCTCTTTCCCCACTTAGCATCTGCATCCAAAGTCTCTCCAAGTGTACCAGCGATACCAAAGTGTTGTGCTACTTCAACATTTGGTATGATCATGGCTGAAGCTCTCAACCTCGCCTGTTCCTCTTCATCTTGAAGGGATTTTGCCAATCTCTCCCTTTCCAGTAACGCTTCAGTGACATCTGGTGACAAAAAATTCTTCCCCCTATAGAAGACCAAGAAGTCCTTGTTTCGAGATAGCATGACACCCCCTGTCAATCTCTGCAGCAAATAAATAACATTTAATTGTATAAATATGAATTAAGAACACACATTAGCTAATATGAACAGATGTAAATATATGAGTGATGAAATGATTTATTACCAATTATTTACAAATGAATATATGGAGTGATATACTAGCCTTTAATATTCAATGTTACCAAACCATGCATGTTATAAGTAGCAATTGGAAAAAACTAACCAGAAGACCCAGAACCTCTAATCTTATTGTAAAAGAATAACCTTATCTACAGAGATGCCATTCAGATGCCAAAACATCTAGATGTGCGCTCCAGACAAAAGGATGAACACAGAAGCAAAAGAATTTAGGAAAACAAAGAAAACTACTTTCTCTGGCACACCTGTAAAGCATTTCTGAAAGTAACAGCACACAGAATTATAATTTTATGTTTAAGAGTTGATTTGGTTAATTCCCACAAAATAGGCAATGAAGAAAACATTGACTATACAACAGTCAGAATGATATAATGGAAGGAAGAACAAGACAGACATTGCATTGCACTCGGTAAGCCCTTTGCCAAAAATAAATTTATTTCTCAGTTTCCTTAAAGGATGCAGTCCCTTTCTGATGTAAAACTTCTCTCAGTGAGTCAACTTACTTTCATACTACTAACAAATAATCTCTAGCAAAAGAGTTGGACCTGGCTAATCTTGTCTTTTTCTTTATCTCTCTCTTAATAAGTAGTCAATTGGGCCAACACTACGAATGTAATCTGCCAAGAATATCATATTCCAGTTCGCAGTTGCCTACTAAAATATTCACAAGATAGATACTGATAGCTGGACTCAATAACTAACTATATGAGGTACTATTCACCCATTGATTTAGAAACTCAGCACACCAATTTTGAGTTTAGTAGTTGAATGCAACATTAGTACATGGCAAGGTGCACCTTGACAATAATTAGGTAGGAGTGAGTCATAAATCGAACCGAGTTCCATTACCTTTATGTCTTCAGCCATTCTCTCACTAGTAGTCAGCTGAACACCACGTTTCAGTGCAATCTTTGCAATCAAACTTTTTTCCCATAATTTAGCCATGGCTACTGCTAGACCCTGGAGCTGTCTGCTTCGGCCTACAGAAAAAATTTATACAATAATCAAATAAGCATCTTGTCAATTATGTGCAACATGAAAATGCATACCTAAAGCAAAATGTGGTGGAAGAACCCTAGCCAGCCTTCTTAAAGATGTTGCCTCCTTTAAACCAAGGGTAGATCGCACTCCATAAGGAAGTACTCTGAAGGGCGGCTGGTAACCAGGAACTATCCCCGGGAGCATATCTGCATCTACAGGTAACGGATCGCATCCTGGCCAATCTTTGAATCTAGGGCCTAAACTATCTAAAAGTTTGTCTACTTCATCTTCATACTTCACTTCTGCCAACTGTTCTGTGTCTTCCTTCTCCTGGGAAGTATTCTCTGACTTTTCTTTGGGTGTTTTTACATTACTATAAGAAGCAAGCTCAGCAAAGTCTCCAACAGATTTATCAGCAACAGTTGGTAAAGGTGCGGAAGAAATGTCATTTTTCTTGTATATCCGCTTGTTTAGTTTTACTGAAGGAACCTCATAGCTCACACCTCTGTACAAAGAAAGGGATGTGCCAGACCTCCAAATCACCAAACCACCAGTTTTTCGCTGATCATAACAACAGAAAACAAAATTAAATTAAAAACAAAATGGATAGGAACAACCAAGAAATTCTCAAATATGCTATTCTAAAAACTTTTACTTTTTTCGTTCTTTATTTTTTCTTAATGAAAGATTTCATTACAGAAAATAAATACCAAGTGAAAAGGCAAAAAGGAAAGCTTTTAATTCAGATCATTTCAAGCCTACAAAAGCTGTTTCTCAAACAATTTGGACAAGAGTCTCTACCTTCAACATCCACCAACTAAGGGGCAAATTAATGTTTAGATATTTGCGTTCAATTCCACTGACCAATCAACATAGTTCAACAGCGAAGAAAATTCCTTGAGCTTCAAATTCTAGCTCCATTTTCTATTCTGTGGCATATATTTAAGAACTGGAGGCAGCCCTCCATTTTCTACTGGACATGAAATTCTTGCAGAGATGTAAAATACAAGTTTTGTTTTATACTTTCTGTGTCTTATCGCTATATATCCTTTCAATTAATATCTAATCAATAATTACAGCTCAAAATATGATAAAATAGATGTAAATTTGTCTCATATAAAGAGATTAAAACAAATTTGTAACTAAAATCATAAGAAGCAAACCTCCAATATCTCATGCATTCTCTTCATGTTAAGAGCTGGGGGCCCTTCAATTTTCAATCTCACAATCTCTGAAGTCTTCCATCTCTCATGGATCATCTCCACTACGGCTTGAGTAACACCACCACCTACTATTTCTCCCCCCACCGCTATCACCCTCAGCATATCCTGAACCACTCAAATTCCCACTTTCACTACTCTGATAGTCCAACACAGCCCGGGGTGGCTTTGGGCGATTATGTTTGTGGGAGACATTCCATTTATCAATCCAACTACTGCTAGAAAAATTCTTCCTGGGTTTATATTCAGAAATGGGTTGATTTTTCCTAACAAAATTTGATTTCCTTAGCGGGTTTTGCTCAGGGTTTAAGGTAGAGCTGATACTGTAGTGGGTGGCATAGAAAGTGTGCTTTTTGAAAGGAATGGAGGAACCGCACCTGAATAAATGGATGTGGGGGCCATGGATCTCTTCCTCTTTTGGCTTTTCCCATGGAAACCTCACCTTACCATCACCTCCAAACACATTCTCTATCCCTAATGGTGATTCCTCCGAGAACCCACCCCTTGAATTTGGCAACATTCCTTCCTCAACATAAAATATATCCTCCACAGAACCTTTCTCAATCACTCTGTCTCTCACCTCCCCTTTATTCTCATTGCTATCATCAACGTACCCAAATTTCTTCAATTTCTCAACAATCTTCTCCATTGTACTACCACTACTATTTCTACCCCCACCGCTATCACCCTCAGCATATCCTGAACCACTCAAATTCCCACTTTCACTACTCTGATAGTCCAACACAGCCCGGGGTGGCTTTGGGCGATTATGTTTGTGGGAGACATTCCATTTATCAATCCAACTACTGCTAGAAAAATTCTTCTTGGGTTTATATTGAGAAATGGGTTGATTTTTCCTAACAAAATTTGATTTCCTTAGCGGGTTTTGCTCAGGGTTTAAGGTAGAGCTGACAGTGTAGTGGGTGGCATAGAAAGTGTGCTTTTTGAAAGGAATGGAGGAACCGCACCTGAATAAATGGATGTGGGGGCCATGGGACTTTGAGAAGGAGCTCTGGAATGAGTCGAATAAGCTCGTTGGGTAAAGTTGACGACTGGGCACAAGAGTCATCACGGAATAAAGAGACAGCGGTGCATCAATTTAGTGAAAATGTCGAAACTAAACAAACCCAATTGATGGATGAAACTGTGAGATTGTCGAGGGTTTTGTGAGGTTTTTGGGGGTTCAACCGACAGACTAACGAACAGCGTAACTTCTTCTTCTTCCTTTATTTTGTGGCTATGTTGCTAACTTCTTATTATCCATGGCGGGGGAGTAAATATCTAAAACGCTGTTTGGCAGCACTTGTACCCTTTTGTTTTTCGAAAAAAGAAAAGAAAAAGGATTTTCCATTTTAAGGTTTTTGATCGAAATCTTCTTTAATTTGTCCCCGAGTTAGATTTTGGTCATCTAACTAAATCATTCGATCAAATGGTACTTTAATTCTCTCTATCTCTATTAGAGGGACCAAATCTTAATTGGTAGGTTCAAATATGAGATTGGGTGTTTGAGGCTTGCAATTGAAGGTTTAAATATGAGATTGGATGTTTAAATATGGTATTACAAATTGAACGTTTACGTAAGAGGCTTGCAATTTAAGTTGTTAAGAATTTACTCAAGCACTTGAGATCCTATATCAAAGAGGAGGAGACCTAGAATTCTTATAGCAAATTATCACTCTTACTCCCACAAACTGAATCTACTAATCAATCTTGCAACTTTATAAAAGAATGATTATATTATGCTATTTCTTCATTTCTCATATCACTAAATTCTTCTTCCCACTCAATCTTGAAACAAATAAAAATGTGTAATTCATAGTCACAAGAGTGTGCTACATGGGAGAAACGAGAAACAAACAAAAAAGTGTGACTCAGACTCATGAGAGATGGCCAATGATACATAGGAAGAACGTGATTGTCAATGTTACACAAGAAGAACATAACTGTCAGTGATATACGGGAATAACGTTACTGACAATGGTACACAAAAAGAACGTTACTACAGTGATACCTGAAAAAGAACGTTACTTGCAGTAATACATGGAAAAGAACACGGATTTTCAAACCACAAAATGCTTGATTTTCATTTCCATTTTCAGAGCTTTGCCTCCCTTTTCAACAAATACGAGTGTAAAATTTATTTAAAAATTTCAAATCAACTATATAATAAAAAAATTTCCACAAAAAAATTTCATTAACAATTTTATCAAATATGATTAAACTTGCCGTGGTTGTGTTCTTCTTCTCCTTCTTTTTTAATAAATGTTTTATTTATTAAAGTGTTGACTTAAGTTGTAGGGGGCTTCTCCAATGCGAACTCTAAGATGCGAACTCGTTGCGAACTTTTATTTTTAACCGTTGGAAGAAGAGCGAAAATAAAGAAAATAAAGCCACACAAGCCATCCAACAGTTAAAAATAAAAGTTCGCAACGAGTTCGCATCTTAGAGTTCGCATTGGAGAATGCCCCTAAGTGGTATTGGAAAACAAGAAAACCAATATCAATTGTATTAAGGAAAAAAAGAAAAACGAAATAGGATGAATAGGTGGCAACCTATTAAATTGGTCTTATCCGATATAGGGGTTACGATGACCAACTTGCCAAACATCCCCTAGCAGCTCAGTATATAACAAAGCACCTTGAAAGAGCAAAACTGCACACACAGTGCTGCGTGGTCTCTCACTCGTTCAAACTCCGTGAAAAGCCTTCCATTTCTTCTTACCCATCAATTTCGTCCCACCTGTGGATCTCTTTCAGAGCCCCTGTAAGTTCTCTATCGGGTTTTCTTCTCAAATCGTAACCAGGTTTTTACTCTTAAGCCATCATTGTTGATCTTTCGCAAATTTCAATATCCTCAGATTTGTTTTTTTTTTTTTTCTCGGGGCCTTTGAATTTTACTTCTTTAAGATTAAAGTCATGTGCGTTCAAGTATTTGTGAGCTCTCTGTATCTGGGTTTTGAGCAAAATGACTTTATTGATAAAGCTTTGATTTGCAATGTATATTAATTGAGTCATAGGAACTGCTCTGCATGTACTTGGTTAATGCATTTATGTTTGCTCCACAGATATCAGATATGAGAAATGATGAATTTTTAGGAGAAATGGAGACTTACAGAGAGAAGTTATGGATCTGATAAGCTAAAGGATTGTCTAGATGTTAAAGATTAGTTGGAGCAGAGAATTTTGCTTTCTACTGTTGAGAAATTGAAATTCTAAGAATCCTACTTTTATTTCAATTACTGTAATAAGATTATAACTGAGATTTTTTAATCAACTGTATATTTGATTGAAGGGAATTTAATAAGTTATACCCAACAAACTGAGTGGTGCTCAACTGTTTGGCTAGCAGTGCCGAAGAGGAAGAGATGCATCTCTTAAGAATGGATTTAGAGGTCTTTTATAAGAGTCAGATGAGAGAATGTATGTGGCTTTCGTGATTTCTTGTGAATGGATGATTTCTTGAATGCATGTTATGTATCATGTTTCCCTCGTTATCAAGGTCTCTCTGATAATTGTGTCTGATAGAAATAACATGGCCCAATTTCTGAGTTGACTTTGACACCACCAGCAGGTTTCCACTTAGAAAATTCATTTAACAGACTTGTTCCAGTGATATGGAAATTTTAATTCCTGATTGAATATATACCTAGTTTGTTAGTATCTTATTACTGCTGTTGATACCGTGATACATATGATTCTGTATTTACACCATTCGACCAGTCGATGCTTGATAGTTAATTAGCTCCCCATTGGCCACCGGTTCTATTATTTAGAGAGGTCCTCGTTTTTCATTCTCTGTTTTCAATTTTCTGGGGCCTTTGTTTTATCTTTATGCGTTTCCTAAGAAGCAGGTAGATTGATTCTGAAACCTTTGTTTATAACCTTGTTTCTTTTGGCCAGTTTTTGAAGTTGATCTGAACATGTTTTATGAAGTGGAACTGCTCAGGGAAGTGGCTGTCCTTGCTGAAAGTCTAGACAGGGACAAACTTGTTTCTTCGAGGTTCATTGTAACACGTCTTTTGGAGGGTTTGTTAAGCGAGAAGGCAGACGAGGATCTCGGATACTTTCTTGCAGTCACTGGCTTAAAGAGGATAGGGAAAGGAGAAGTTGTACGCAACTCAGGAGATGTGTTCTTCCCTGTAGTTTTCAATTGTCGGATGTTCCTGCCTCACAAGGGAGAGATCTTGGAAGGAGTCGTTCATCACGTATACAGACTTGGGGTTTTCTTGAGATGTGGACCTGTTAAATATGTTTTTCTTTCTGCTCGAAAAATGCCAAATTACCGCTATGTTGTTGGGGAAAAACCCGTCTTCTTGCATGATGACCTTGCAAGGATAGAGAAGGATGTTGTGGTTCGCTTCGAGGTGCTTGGAGTCAGATGGATTGAGAGGAGGGAAGATATAACAAAGGAGTTTATGATGCTTGCCAGTTTACAGGGTGATTTGCTTGGTCCCGTTACTGGTCCTGATGGACTGGATTTGTAAAGATTCAAACTATATGAAGGTTGCTTTTGTAAAATTGTAATTACCTGATAGGAAGACTAGTTCAGTTTTACCCTTTAAGATGCTTATGGGAAATAGATCTTAATTTTCATTGTGATGTAGACATGAGCAGCAAAATGTATTCCCAAACTGGTGCTCCAATGCTAAATTGGTTTTACTGCATTTATAGTGGTAAAAAAACCTGGACAATTTGATTGGGAAGAGACATTTTGAGTGTTTTAGTTAAAAAAACATGTCTGCTACTAGTTATGCTCAGCTTTGACATTGGAAAACTGACTATAGAGAATTATTCATGTAAATAATGAATTGACCCTCTAAACTCAACTCATTAACAATAATACTTTAAACCGGTAGAAGAGAGAAAATATATAGGGGAGTAACACAAAAAAAATACCGTATGTGTTGCATTGTTATGGTTCATTGAGAAGTATTTTCTATGGTAATACCAAAATTGGGAGCAAAGAACCAACCAAATTGACCCTTCAAATGATACTACACCACTCAAGGAGTCAAATGTTATTTCCATGAATTAGAATGTATAATTGTTCTTTTCATTTTGAGGAAATATTTGTTTTATTTGTCAGACCTAACATTTTTAATGTATTTTTGGCTCCAAAATATGAAAAGCGCATGCTAGTTATCCACGTGGCTTTCAGCAATTGAAACAGGTGGCGGCAATTGTAGCTTAAGGCATGACATATAAAGCATATCAAAATTTCTCCCTCACGCAGTCAAGCTCTGCTCGGCTGAGGACCAGAGACATTGGCTCAGTGAGTGAGCTCGTGCTTCTTCGTCCGCGGGACCAGTCTTTTGGGCTACACACGGTTGAGCACTCGCCCCTCTGTCTCATCCCAAGCTCCTAAAGCTTCCGTTTCCTCTTCAAGGTCTTGGCCTTTCAAAGGTGCGTGCTTTAAGGTTTTGCAAACCCTAATCTTTATCTATCTCTCTATGTATATGTAAGTTTGCGGTTGAATTATTTGATTCTTCGAGTAAATGGGTTCCATATAAATTGATTAATTCGATTTGGGTTTGTTGATTCAGTTAGTGGAATTTGCTTCACAGTGAATGCTTGAGTGATGTGATTTTGTGGTTTGGTAAAATGGTTGTGTGTGGTTTGAAGAACATGTGAATTGATCGAACAGCTTTTTGTGGTGTCAGGACCTCTTTACCTTAGACATGGAGGTAGAAAGATCATGAGGGAATGGGAAAATGGGGATTATGGTTTAGACTCATGCTGTGTTTCTTTTGTTGCTTTTGTCTTGTATGTCTTTCAAGAATGTTGTTTATAGTGTTTTCTATCAGTTAAAACAAAGAAAAAAACAATTAAAGAACCTAGTATCAGTCAGCTGCTGCTTCACTTTGTTTCACTGGGGGTAGTTAGTTCTTGCTAATGTGTATCAGCGTATGAGTTCTACTCACCTGCCAGAAGGAATGGAATTTGGTTTCCCACAACAACTAAATCACAACTAGGGATTGCTGGGTGGGGCAGTGTTTTTAAACCACGAAACACTCGATTTTCATTTCCATTTCAGAGCCAAGCCTCTCTTTCTAATAGAGGGGAGTGAGAAATAATTTTTTTTTTCTTTTCGGATAAACTATTCACATAATTTTTTTTCCACAAACAAGTTTTATTAACAGTTTTACCAAATGTGATTAAACTTGCTGTAGTTTTGTTTTGTTTTGTTAGTTTTTCAAGTATTGACTTTAGGATGTATTTGAAAAAAGAATAACTAGAATGCAAGGGAATTGTAAGTCAAGTAGTTTAGAGCATCTATTGGTACACACGATGAGGTCATGTTTTCGAATCACCCACCCCTGATATTGATTGTATAAGAAAAAAACTAGGATGAATGGGTGTCACCTTATTAAATTGGCCTTATCTGATATTAGCGGTTATGCTGACCAACTTGCCAAACATCCCTAAGCAGCTCGTTATATCAAAGCACGGTGCTGCATGGTCTCACTCATACAAATTGCGTGAAAACCTTCCAATACTTTTCTTACACATCAATTTCGTCCCACCTGTGGAGCCTCAGTAAGTTTTCTCTATCGGGTTTTGTTCTTAAATCGTAACCAGGTTCTTGCCCTTAAGCCCTCTTTGTTAAGCTTTCGCAAATTTCAGTATCCTCAGTGTTTTTTGGTCTCAGGGCCTTTAAATTTTACCTCTATAAGGTTAAAGTCATGTGCTTTCAAGTATTTTAAGCTCTCTGTATCTGTGTTTTGAGCAAAATGACTTTATTTCATTGATAAAGCTTTGATTTGCAATATATGGTAATGGAGTCGGAGGAACTGGTGACTGATGTAGTTTTGCGTGTACTTGGTTAATGCATTTATGTTTGCTCTATCCTACATTTGTAGAAACAAAGTAATAATTGACCCATAACTATTGGTCTCTGTGTCTACAGATATCAGATTTGAGAAATGGAGTACTTAAAGAGAAGTGATATATATAGATCACATAAGCTAAATAATTGTTTAGATGTTAAGGATTAATTGGACCAAAACCCTGAAATGAAGTAGAAAAATAAGAAATTAATTTGTAGATAAGATTGTCCTAAAGAAAGCATCTTTAGCATCAGTGCATCTTCTTTGGAGCTCTATATTGGATTGTTTTTTATTTTATTCCTTTGCTCAAGATCTCAAAAGCTAAAGTAAAGGTTGGTGCATGGGATGAGGATTGATAAGATATCTTATTTCAGCTTTTCTTTGTTTGGTCGGTCATTCTAGTTAGGAATGAGTGCCAGATTAAAAAGATAGTGAGATGAGTGTTGAGGAAGCAGGGGAGCATTCATTGCAAGCGTATATAACTTTAGCTTTCTTATTCTGTCTAGTTACTTTATTGAGAGAGAAATGTGATTGTGGTATGTAGAATAATTAATAATACAGCATTTGCTGACATGCATATGGTAAGGAGGATATGGTTTCCAAATGGATTAAATCCAAAGATTTCATAGAGAGAGGTGAAGATAAAGAGACAACAGGAGTTTTGGTCTTTGAGTCGTGCGTAGAAACAGCGGAAATAGTTTTTGCGGGTAGGTTAACACCCCTCCTCTCATGGGCAATGTAGGGCCCATATTTGAACTGGTTCTGCTCGTAAAGTTCTATTTTCCTCAAATCTAATGTACTTTTGAGAAGGATTCATGGATTAAAACTAATGTACTTTTAGTTGCTGATTCATTCTTTGGTGTATGGCATGTAGGAAAAAGCAACCATGTTTCTCAAAGTACAGTTGCCGTGGAATGTGGTCATCCCTGCTGAGAGCCTTGATATAAAAGGACTGATGCTCCAAAAGTCAATTGTGGTCCGCCTGCTGGATGAATTTGCATCAAGAAAGGCAACCAAGGATCTGGGATACCTTCTTGCTCTCACAACTCTGGAGAGCATAGGAGAGGGTAGGGTCAGGGAGCATACTGGGGATGTGCTGTTTCCAGTTGCTTTTAGCGGCATCACCTTCAAGCTTTTCAGGGGAGAGATTGCAGAGGGTGTTGTCCACAAAGTTCTGAAGCATGGAGTTTTTCTGAGTTGTGGCCCAGTTGAAAACATCTATCTCTCTAAGCTGAAGATGCCTGATTATGATTATGTGCCCGGGGAGAATCCTGTATTCATGAATAGCAAGATGTCTAAAATTGAGAAGGGCTCCACGGTTCGTTTCATTGTCATTGGGACTAAGTGGCTTGAATCAGAAAGAGAATTTCAGGCGTTGGTTGGTTTGCATGCAGATTATCTAGGACCAGTTTCTTAGTTTGGTTACCTTCTAGCCAATCCCTTCGTAGCATAGTGTTTTTGCTGACTGTATCAGTCTGTCTTTGGAATGTTAATATCATGTGAGTAACTTCGGATCTTTCTCAGTAAAGGTTGAAGTCTGTTGCTGTTTTTCTTAGCAAGGAATTAATATACACTTTTATCCTGGATAACTTGCTGTTCGCACTCTAAAACAGATCAGTTCTAGCATTTTTGTTTTTTAATCCATGACATTTTGGCCCTTGCACTTAATAGTGTTGGTTTATATTGTTGTTCTTCGCTACGCGTATTATTTGGAAAAAAAAGATGAAGCAAGAGGTAGAGAATGGATTGAATATCAGAAAGTCGAACATCGCCTTTGGCCTGTTTGGTTCGCGGAAAAAATTTGATGGGAAATAATTTTTGATGTCTTTCCCAAGGGATGAGAAATGGAAGATTTCTTTATCATGTTTGGTAATTATGGGAAAGTAATCAGGAAATACCACTTTATTTTCTTTCACATATTTGGTTTGTGTATGAATATAAAACAAAATTTGTTTAATTTTTCAATTATACCCATATGAAATCAAATAAAAAAAAAGAATGCATTTAATGCTATATTGTAATTTTAAATTGTTAATGGGGACACTATGATCATGAAAAATGTGCATTTAATGTTGGCTTATTTTCCCAAACTTTCCCACAAGGAGAAAAACAAAACTCATGGGGGGAGGAGAGCTTCACTTTCGTCCTTACTTTTCCATGTGTCAGGCAACCATTTTCTATGCATGGACTTAGCAAATATGGAAAAACAATTGATTTCCTATCTCCAAGCCTCTTTTCTCAAGCTTTTCAGGGGAGAGATTGCAGAGGGTGTTGTCCACAAAGTTCTGAAGCATGGAGTTTTTCTGAGTTGTGGCCCAGTTGAAAACATCTATCTCTCTAAGCTGAAGATGCCTGATTATGATTATGTGCCTGGGGAGAATCCTGTATTCATGAATAGCAAGATGTCTAAAATTGAGAAGGGCTCCACGGTTCGTTTCATTGTCATTGGGACTAAGTGGCTTGAATCAGAAAGAGAATTTCAGGCGTTGGTTGGTTTGCATGCAGATTATCTAGGACCAGTTTCTTAGTTTGGTTACCTTCTAGCCAATCCCTTCGTAGCATAGTGTTTTTGCTGACTGTATCAGTCTGTCTTTGGAATGTTAATATCATGTGAGTAACTTCGGATCTTTCTCAGTAAAGGTTGAAGTCTGTTGCTGTTTTTCTTAGCAAGGAATTAATATACACTTTATCCTGGATAACTTGCTGTTCGCACTCTAAAACAGATCAGTTCTAGCATTTTTGTTTTTTAATCCATGACATTTTGGCCCTTGCACTTAATAGTGTTGGTTTATATTGTTGTTCTTCGCTACGCGTATTATTTGGAAAAAAAAGATGAAGCAAGAGGTAGAGAATGGATTGAATATCAGAAAGTCGAACATCGCCTTTGGCCTGTTTGGTTCGCGGAAAAAATTTGATGGGAAATAATTTTTGATGTCTTTCCCAAGGGATGAGAAATGGAAGATTTCTTTATCATGTTTGGTAATCATGGGAAAGTAATCAGGAAATACCACTTTATTTTCTTTCACATATTTGGTTTGTGTATGAATATAAAACAAAATTTGTTTAATTTTTCAATTATACCCATATGAAATCAAATAAAAAAAAAGAATGCATTTAATGCTATATTGTAATTTTAAATTGTTAATGGGGACACTATGATCATGAAAAATGTGCATTTAATGTTGGCTTATTTTCCCAAACTTTCCCACAAGGAGAAAAACAAAACTCATGGGGGGAGGAGAGCTTCACTTTCGTCCTTACTTTTCCATGTGTCAGGCAACCATTTTCTATGCATGGACTTAGCAAATATGGAAAAACAATTGATTTCCTATCTCCAAGCCTCTTTTCTTATGAACCAAACAAGACCTTAGGCCATCTCCAACCCAAATGGGGCTAAACCCAAATTTCTCCCCTTAAAAATACAACTATTTATGTATTGCCCGGACTCAAATAATTTTTTTCTCCAACCATGCATACTTATTAACTTGTTTAAAAATGGTTAACCCCTAAATTTTTTTTTTGGTTAATTTTTTTTAACATTATTTTTATTTCAACATTTGTGATTTAATTTTCTAAACATTTTAACCTAAAAAAAATTCAAAATCCAAAACATAATATAATTTCAGTTAAAAATCAAAACATATTAAGATAAATGATAATCACAAAATTATTTTGGGTTGAATCTGATTTAGAGTAATAATAAAAATTAATTTTGCTGTTGGATTTAAATTTCAGTCATTGAATGTGAATTTTTTCCATTGAGATTGCTTAAAAATATCCTGGCCATTGATTATATGTAGAATGAAAAAAAATAAAATTGACACAACAACTATGCAGCCGTTGGATTGAAACAAATAGTTATTCTGGGTTTGACAAGTGGCGCAAGCAGCATGGGCAAGTTGGTGATAGGTGGTCCATGTAGCTGGGGTCTTCACGTGGCTCCTTGGTTTGATGTGAATTGGGCCCCACAACAATTCCGTATGGACTGGAAAGTTGGGCCAAATACCGCCCCACATATCAATCTGCCTAAAATTCCCCCCTCCCTATACTGGAGAGGCTAGAATGAGGAGGTTGAGTGAGGAGCTTATTTGAGGAGGTGAAATCTCACCATCAACAACTAAAAACAAAGCACATGGGGGGGTGCATTGGGGGGTCCACACCCCTTTTGATGGTGAGATGAGCCTCCTCAAATAAGCTCCTCACTCAACCTCCTCATTATAGAAGCTCCCTCCCTATACATGCGTTGGGGATGAATTTGGGCCAAATTTTGGGATTTTTTTGGGTTTAGCCCCAGGGTTGGAGAAGGCCTTAGAGATGTCAAATTCAACGTGGAATGGAGGAGGGTTTCATTTTGAGTAAACCTTTTCCTATATCTCGGCACCAAACATGGGAAATTAATGATTTCCCTTCCTAAGCACCTTTCCCCGCAAACCAAACGCGGAGATGTACACTTGAACAAAAGCCTCCTCGGTTACATGGCCCTTCCATTCACCGAGGCTCTATTAAGCCCAGCCCATCCCGCCAACTCTCAAATTGCTACAAAAGTTGATATAATGCTTTAGGGACCAGAACGAACCTAGCTACTAAAACAGCAACAGCTGAACCACCGTGGATGCAGGAAATTAATAAGCAAAGCTCCCGTCACCATTCCATTTGAGGAAAGGCCCTTAGCAGAGCGTAGCCCTGACTGCAGCAAACTAGCTAACATATTTAAGGTGTTTTGAATTAAACCCCACATTAATTATGCATCTGTCTACACGTTACATTGAGGATTGAGGTAGGTGACAATTTACTATCAGGGTGGTAGGTATACTAATTAACTACAAGTAGTTGTTGCAAACCCTAGCTATTATTTTCACCCAAAAAAAAAAAAACCCTAGCTATTCTTCGTTGTGTTTGTGTTATGTGTATATATATATATTATATATGTATTCTTCAGTGTTCTCTTTGTATGACTATGTAGTATTGTTTTAAGAAGAAAAACAATTAATTCACTATGTTTCTCAAAGTACAGTTGCCCTGGAATGTTTTAGTCCCAGCTGAAAGCCTGGGACCGATGCTCCAAAGATCAATCGTACACCACCTGCTTGAAGATTTTGCTCAAAGAAAGGCAGCCAAAGATGTTGGGTACTACGTTGCTGTCACATCTGTGGACAGCATAGGAGATGGCAGAGTGAAGCAGGGAACTGGGGAGGTGGAGTTTCCAGTTCTTTTCAGCGGCACCACCTTCAAGCTTTTCAAGGGAGAGGTCTTACTGGGTGTTGTTCAGGAGGTGCTGAGATATGGAGTTTTCTTGCAATGCGGTCCAGCTGAAACTGTATTTCTCTCTAACAAGAAAATGCCGGATTACCGATACGTGCTTGGAGACAATCCAATGTTCTTGAATGACAAGCTATCGTCTAAGATTGAAAAAGACGTGGTGGTTTGCTTCGTTGTCATCGGTACTCAATGGCTTCCAGAAAAGAGGGAATTTCGTGCTGTGATTGGTTTGGACGTTGATTATTTAGGACCAGTTTCTTAATTAGCTTGTTCATGGTATTTTGTGCATGATTATATATATGACCTGGACTTGGAAGTATGTTTCTAAGCATGTTTTGTACTTAAACCTTGGCAATTAGTGCTGGTTGTGTTTTACTTTTTGTTTTGTTGGTTTACTAGTACTATTAAGGTTGACCTCATAATATGATGCCTGCAGTAACTTCGGATCCCTTCCTTCTGTTAGTTGATGTTTATTGATTTCTCTTATCAAATATATCATATGTAATATAAAATCTTTCATTGATGAGAATCGGATATTTTCACTTTCATTGATGTAATATGATATGCCCTACTATCTGAAATGTATTCAATTTTTGAGGAAGATTAGTAAGATATTTTAGTGAAAGGAAGAGTGTGACACACCATGTTGACATATTGAGAGCTCCAAAAGCTTAAACTATCAGATAATTAATGAGCCAATAATGTTGTTGACACCATGCTCCCCATTTAAGCAAATCCCACTAATCAAGGAATAATCTATGCTTGTCATATATCACATCCCACCACCAATCAAGGAGTAGGGAGCCCTAGCTCTCTCATGCTTTCTCCATGCCCAACACCCCAAATTAAGGATAGCCATGCAAAAGCCCCACACTGAGAAGAGCCATGCATTATCTACAACTACTTGAACTAAAAAAGGAGCTGACCACCTCCAAACAAAGGGATGATCAACTGCCGCTTTCCAAAGCTCTCCCAAGCTCTCTATTTCTCTTCTACTAGCTCTCAAGCCTCTCTCCCCATATCTCTCTCTCATGTACAATATAATCTCCATATTCAAATACAAATACAAAGATATAAACTATAGTGATGTAGTCTCATTATAGGTGAACCATTCAAAACTTGTGTTATATGTGTGATTTATAGTGATGTAGTCCCATTATAGGTGAACCACTAAAAACTTGTGTTATATGCGTGATCATGTCTTAATCCGTTGATACAAATTCACCCATTAAAAAATGTATATCAACCTTGAGTACCAAAGTCCACATATAGCAGAAAGCCTTCCAGTAAAAGCAAACAAATAAAAACATAATGGCAGTGAAAACTGATAAACCCATCTCAAACCAAAAGAGATCCACACACTGTCTACTTACTGTGTATGGCGTACACTGTCTGCACCACGGTGAGACCCAGAAGTATAGCAGCTGCAATGAGAGAAATGTAACTCCATGGGTTTGCGAAATAGTCACGGTTCAACTTTTCAAGCCACCTGTACCATTTGATCTGGTAATGCATTTTCACTTGAGCGCAGAGTTCATCATAGTAGAACTTGTTGAGGGCGGTGTCGTTGCAGAGCTTGCTGAAGTAGTTGGCACCATCTTCAGCGCTCAACCAGTTATCTATGATCCGTTTCTCACAAAGAATCTCCATGTCCTTGCTGGAAGCGACGAGTTTATTCATCAAAAAGGCATAAGATGTTATTTCATGCGAATGGTGATGGTAGCATTGCTCAAAGGCAATGAGGTTCCTGAACAATGGATCTGTCAGCTCCCCAATTGGTAGGTGTGGAATTTTAAAAGTACTCCTTTTGTATCCAAAATAACGAAATACCCCCTTTTCGAATTCGATATTCATTATGCTGCCAGCATCGGAAACGCTTTGAAATTTAACGCCTGCCTGCGCTAGAGCAATTGCAGGAGGAAACTCCGAGTCCATTTCTGTATTATTGCTCTTTCTTCTTGGTATACAAAAAGTTTTCTTCTTTTCTTTTTTTTCTTTTCTGTGCTCATGGAATGGAAAAACTATAACTAACAAAGTTAAAAAAGAAAAAAAAGAAAAGAATATTTAATGAATTTTGAAAGTATCATGACCCACATTAATTGTAGGTGTGCTTGAATCATGGGATAAGCTTTTGCATTTCAAGGAAGCTGTATTTACATACAATTAAGTCACAGGAAGACTTGAAAGCTGCAATCAAACACCTTATTCGGTTGGAAGTGGGATTCGAGGACTAGTGATATAGGATATATCTTAGGATTGTATGAGTTTTTGGAATTTGTTACATTGGTTTTTTTTTTTTGGTGAACAAAAGTTTAGGGGGAGATTGGCTACTCTCACCATCACTGCCAAAGCAGACCCACAACCTCGAACCGGAAGGACTTACGCGTGGCACCCAAATTACATTGGTCTTTTACTAAGGATAATATATATTATTTTTCAGACAATAATTTCTCATTGGAAATATTTTTTATACTTCTTTTACAAAATATTTGTACATTCCGACAGCTCTTAACTCTTGATAATCACTATCAATGTAGTCGGAAACATATTTTTTTTACTTTGTACACGACCTCTCATATATCAATAAAAAAAGAGTTTGAATAAAACACGTATAATTAAAATACACTTTGAATATAGAACCCACAAAATATTTTGACTATTCCTCTATGAGGATTTTTTTTTCTTCTGTTCTTTGACACTTGCTTGTTAAGGTATGACCTCACAACAAAGCCAAAAAAAAATACAAAAATCATTATTGTTTCTGATAAACTGATAACTCCAACAAATAGGCTGACTAATCTGCATTTTTAATCTCATATTTTTGTTTTGTTGGGTACTTAATCTTATCTTTAACAAGTGCCGATGTACATGACAGTCTTGCCCAACAGGGCATAGATGATCAGCGATCGCCCTGCACGTCATTGGCATGCCATGGGCACGTCATGGCATGTTAATTAAAAAGGGTTCTTCGCCATGGGCACGTCATTATTTAACTAGGGTCCTCGAGTTTAATAATCATTTTCACATGTTCTGGAAATTGAACTAAAAATCATATGAACATGTGTGTATAGAATATGATGTTAGATAGCGTACATATCGAAAGAAATTGAAGACAGTCCTTTCTACAGTGACATATATTATTAATAAGGATTAACATCAAAAGACTCGCTGAAGGTTTAGGGTCATTCTCAATATGGGCTCTTGAGTTTCAATTTCATCAATTAACACCCTATGGTTTTCAAATTTGACCAATATAAGCCTTCCGTTAAGTTGACCGTTTGGTCAGATGTTAACTGATCACGTGTCAATTGTGGGTCCTACAGTGGACAAGTCATCAGTTAACGTCTGACCAAACGGTCAACTTAACTGAAAGCTTAAATTGGTCAGATTTGAAATCATGGGGTGTAAATTGATGAAATTGAAACTTGGGGGTCCATATTGAGAATGACCCCAAACCTTCAGAGAGTCTTTTGATGTTAATACTATTAATAACCTCAATTCATACACCACCGACGTCATCGTTTGCGATATTGCCAACGTCAATTAGCATTAGTTGGGGAGAAAATAATATGCTAATGATATCCACAGAGAAATAGCAAATTCTTGTATTAGTTTGAAAGCAACAATATCTTTCGCTACGTATGCTAATGACATATCATATATTCCTTTTTATTCAAGCATGTTCAATTTTCAAAGCGAGAAACATAATTAAGAAGACTTCTAAGCGATGTGAATTAAAAAACCATAATTCAGAAGATCTTCCTAATAACATACATGGATGTTTTGTATTCTTCTGTCCAAGAATCAGTACAGGAATAATTTTTATTTTATTTTTCTGGTTTGTTTTATTGAGTAATTAGCAATACTTTAGAGCTTTTGTTAAAGACTTCAACTTTCACAAAAGACTTTGTCTTGTGAGTCATTTTTTAAGAGAAGCGTTAACTAATGGATGTACATACTACATACCAGGATGGAAGAAATCATCTTCCCCCAGGACAACAACAAAGATTCAAGGCTAGAGTCAGCAAGATCGTTGCTCTGATACCATGTCAAATTCTGAAAAATATAGATAGAACAAGTGGAAAATATAGAGAGAATGAGAACAACACAAAACATTTTCTGATTTCTTCAACTTGGTTCTTTTATATTACTTACAACACATTTATAACTACAAACTATGGAAACAAGGCTTCCATGAAACAAGGTCTCCATGAGACAAGGAAAGAAAGTCCTCCATAAAACAAGGTTTTGCGTCTTACTAGAAGACAACTAATAGAAGACAAGGTTGACCTAACTAACACCTAATATAGCTGCTATAGCTGCTAACAGTTTGCGGTTTGCCTGAGAAATTGCGGTTCACGTACCGCATCCACCCCTAGAATTGACCTAAGTTAGGTCAATTCTCAATCTTTATGCGTGCATACTGTATGGTGCTGGATAAGATTGGTTAGTCTTTATTTGATACCAAGGCCATAAGATTCTAAAGTGGTACATAATAAATTAATGGGAAACATGAGTGACCATGGAAAATTTTCAGAAGCATAACATTACTGAAAGAAGAACACAATAACATTGCAGTAGTTGAAACAGAAACAAACATCGGTGGGCATCACAATCACATTACCAACATAATATTGTTGCCCATTATTTTATCAAATAAAGACACGAACTAAAATGCGAAAAAGACATGCATTCCTTAACCCTCTGGAACCTCGATCGTAGTTGCGTGGCGCATTATGAATTATTAGGTGATCAAAGGCGCCTTCTTCTTGTCATGGCAGCACTTATAGCTGAAGAATGCCTCCATGACATTGCCACACTCGTAGCATACCATAGCCTCTAGGGTGCTTCCAGTTGCACCTGGGATGCTAAAGCAGCTGCAGACGTGACCAGTTTCTTTAACCGCCGTCCCATGCTGTTGATTAAAAACTTGTCCAAAGTTTTCTATTGTTAGTGTTTCTTGCTGATTCCACGTGTGGTATTGGTCGAGAACAGTATACATTGTCGAACCAGCACCAATGGCCACAAGCTTACGGCCTTGGATGAGCACAGCCCATCCACTCTTGTCATCTTTGTAGGAAAGAAGCTTCTGAACTTGTTTTACCACGTCGTCAATCTGCTTACTGATAACCTTGATATGGAACATGGTTTCTATGGCGGACCAGAAGGTGCTAAAGCGGTCATCCCCTCCATCATTATTTGCGTTCTTCTCCACAAGATATAACTCAATAGAAATCTTTGATTCTTTTATGATTTCATCATTTATAAGGGCAGTTGCTTTCTCCTTGAACTGATTCGTCCACACTGAATCCCCTCCATAGAAGAAAATGTAATCGTCTTTCATCTGTTGGAAATAAAATGTATATATATATAGAGTAAGTTTCCAACGGCGCGATGTTTGCATTTAAGAAAAGTGATCACTTTAAATCCTAATTTGTCATGAGAACATATTATCGTCATCCTGCAATTGAATCCTAATTTTTTAAGGTTCTTTAAAATCATCCACGGAAAAAAAAAAAAAAAAAAGAAGGGACCAAATCAGAAGTTATTTAGTCATTTGCTTACCCTTATTGTCTTTCGATTTTTATTTGATACGCAGTGTTTGCCTATAGACTTTAGAACACAACAAATTTCTTATATCTATTTGATTTTATTTTTTTGTGTGCATGCATTACTTGTATGTGCAATTAGCATGGACAACGTAAATTATAAAATGAACATCCATCAATTTGTTAGCAAGAACTCACCCATTTGAATAACTTAGTGTTAATGCCATCTATTAACGCGGAAAACCATGTATCTTGGAGAGAAAGTAAGAGCTGTTTTTCTTTTTCCTGTGTGAAAGGAAAGGCTTGGCATCCCCATATCCAAATCATGCGCAGAGCGTTGTAATGTTGGAGCTGACTCTTTGTGTTCAACACAACCAGCATAGGCTTACCATTGAAGTTCCAATCCTCCTTGATGTACTTGATGCCTGCAATGTGGGCACCAGCCTTGCCTACTGTGTACCATGGCATCTTAGCCTGCAGGGTCTCAAACTTGTGTTGCAGATCTTTAGTCCACTTCTCCACTATAGGAATCCAAACAATCTTATACTCATTATTATCCTTCGTAAAATCATATATGGGTCTGAGACGAGCAATATAATCCTCAGATATCTCTAGGCTCGAAATGAACAACAACACATTCTTCGTCCTTAGATTGTCGATGTCAACCTGTTAGAAATTAACATTATGCACGCAATTATAAAATCAACTGCATGACACAAATTTGTATTTTTATTCATTTAAAATTCAAAAGAGATTAATGTGCTATGATGAGAGAGCAAACCAGTTTCTTAGTGGAACCATCGAAAATGGTTGTCTCCGCATTATGCTTGAAAAAGATTAGGATCTTCATAACCTCCATAATCTCAGTAGGAATTTGGAAGAGTTGTTTGAGCTTCATGTAGGTCTGTAACTTCTCTGTATTAAATAATACAAAAAAGGAATGTCAGCATTGTATTGCAAGAGCAACGTATGCATTTCCTTGTGAATGCTCATCAAGTAAACCCACCTATTTCCTCTTTGCAGATCTTAAGCTGTTGCTTAAGTTTATTGAGGATGATTGTGATCTTCTGAGCATACTGGACAAGGTCGTGTGAGTTCCCCCTGATATGAATGAATTAAAACAGTTATACTACGTACAAATCAGTTCTTGGTAAATGATATTTGGGCATTGTTCGATTGTCAATCTAAACAATTGATTAATTCATCGTACGTGATGTATAAGTGTGGAGAAGATGTGGATGAAACTTACTCATCACTAGTAAGGAGGGTGATGTTAGTGGCGCAAGCTACAGTTGTAATGATACACCAAAAGACATTCACCGAGATATCTTTCCTTGCATTTGCCAAAGTTTCTCTCAACTCCTTTGCATCATTATAAGTGATGGAAAGCTTCTCCAATTGAAAGATGCAATCAATCACTTGCAACGTGGACATGATCACATTGCTGAGATCAGTGACAGCTCTGCCGCGTTGCTTGAAGTTTTCGGGCTTCAGAAGGATTGGCACTCCCTTAAGGAATGCCACAGACTTGGCAAGTTGCTCAGATTGTTGATGCTGGGCACTCAGCCAGAACTCTCCATATTCCAAAGAAAAAGCCGCCAGGGACAACACAGCCTTCGCTTCCCATGAATACTTTGACACCATCCTAAGTATTTTCAGCGTGGCATCGTGGGCATTCTTTTCCCCTGGAGCCTTACATGGCACCTGAAATAATTGCACATTTAATTACTATGATGAGTTATATATGTACTAACATGAATATGACTAATATTATCTACAAACATATACTAATTAATCGTGTATCTCAATTTCATTCATTCTTGCGTTTGGTTTTGTGACATTTGTTTTCTCTCCATAGCCTTTTCATTGTTAGAATGAATAATGTTACCCAAATTCGAGTCCCTACTGATGCAAATAAATTAGAAGGCAATGAAATTACCTCTCGAACTATGGACTTTAAAACGCACAAGGGCGTGCTGAAGCTGGGTGCAATAGTTATTCCACCCATATTTTCAGCGTATACTTGGGGGACCTGCAAAACAAGTCACAAGCAATAAATTACAAGTGTTTTAATACTCAAAAAACTCAGCTCAACGGTGTAGTATATAATAGTACCATACATACCTTCTGGTCGATACTATCGACGATCTGCTTTGAACACTTAATGATGCTTTGAGTGATGGAGAAAAGAGAATGAACGTCAAAGGAATCGTGGTCATGACTAACTTCATGAGTGGCATAAATGTCTTCCAAAATTTCTGCGTCACTCATGGCAAATAGGCTCTTCTTAGAGGCCTCCATGTTTTCAATACTTGTAGTAGTAGTAGTAGTACTGACTACTTGAAAGACTGATTTGGAGACCGAGCCCATGGTGATGGCTTGCTTGGAATGGAAACTCTAGATTTTGGGGTTCAAGTCAGAACACAGAATAACTAGGATGGCTTGTCTTTGCAGTGAGTTCGGTGTGCCTGCCTACAGCCCTATTTATAGCCTTATAAGCTTCTTCACCTTGGACACTAACTAGGGCAGTACCGTATAAGAAGGATCCACCTCAGTATTATACTCCCAATTTGCCATATGCTATGTTTCACTTTCACATTGGATCCAACTTCTTTTTATGCGTGTGTATTAATGCTTTCCAACCCTTCGCTTGGATGAAGGAATTAAAAATTACATAGAATTCTAAAATGAAGGAATTTAGATCTCCATCGTTTAAATTTCGGGCAATTAATAATTTTAGTGTTTGGATTTATGTATGTTGAATTTTGTAAAATTACAGAAATTATAGGGAAAAACAAATTTTTGCTCAATAGAAATTGTGAAATGACGCTTCTTGTGGTGGAAATTAAACTCGGAAATCTCAACCCCCAATTCTCACTATTTTTTCCGCGCATCATTTAATAAGTTTCATGCTTAAGTTGAAAAACAATGCAAATATCAATTTCTCCTCTTCAATTCCCAATTTTTAACTAAATCCTCTCGTTTGAAGAAAAAAAAAATTGTGTTTCCCACTAATTATTATTATTTTCTCCAATGAAGCATCCCTCGTTACCACATAGTTTATCCAAAGTCGTGTTTAAGTCTTTCATCAACCCACTAATTATTATTGTATGTACCGAAAGAAATTGTGGATTCAAAATAAAACATTTTATTCTTTTTTGTGCAGATCCAATCGAAGATCGTCAAATATATACTTCGACTTGTATTATATACACTCAACTCCACGACTTTGCGCACCAGTGACAGAGTCGTTCAACGTCATCGATTTTGTTACTGCCCTACGTCACTATTTGTTTGAACAAAAGAGATCATGTGACGTGCATGGTTGGTACGAGGACTCCAGAGTTGCGTTTTTTATGGGCATATTTACTTATCAAGAATGGCAAAAGTCATGAATTGGTAAAAATTATGATGTGTTTATGTAATGTCGAAATATCATGAATTTGTGAAAACACGAAAAATCTTAGGGGCTATGAGTGTAAATAACTCCTAAAATATTTGAGAAATTTCTGAATGATTCATTCCACCCCATAAGAAGGTATATATAATGTCTTTTTTGGTAACAAAAAGTTTAGGGGAGGGAGAGGCTACCCCCACATCCAAGGTCAGGGCAAATCAAAGACCTTTTCGGATTTACGGATTACCCACCAATACGAAATTGCTGACAGCGGGACTCGAACATTGGTGAGGGGACACACAGTATAGGGACCATACCAACTGAACTAACTCGTGTTGGCAAGGTATATACAATGTTACATATGTGTGTAGAGTAAGAAAACTAATAAAACCTAATCAAAATGTGTTAAAAAAATTTAGAAAGAATAGTTTTGTAATTATTTATTGTCCAAGTTCTCTAACAAAGTCTCTTTTTATTCTTTTTCTAAATGAAGTCTTTGATGATAAGAACACAAGTTAAATATCCAAGATTGAACTGCAACAGGATTGAGACTAGAAAGGCCAACCAACAGGACTAGGGAAGCTTCTCTCCTTAAACAAAGACTTTGTTTTTCTTTTTTTCTTTCTGATAGTTTAAAAGAATAATGACGAGTTTAAAAAATGACCAGTACTTGTCTGCAAATAAAAAATGACCAGACAGAGTCTTCTGGGAAAAAGTTGGAGTCTTTAACGAAAGTTCTAAAGTATTGATTATTAAATTTTCTCAATAAAAGAAACCAAAAAACTAAAATAAAAATACTCCTGTTTTGATTCTTCAACATATCCACGTTAGCATTTTAACATGTTCCCATGTTATGATTATTTTCTCCAATTAAGCATTCCAACTAATCATAATCTTATCCGAAGTCGTACGTATACCTTCGTAGTCTTGTTAATTATTATGCTTTAATAGTAAATATATGACATATCTTTAGCCTACTTGCCGAAACAAATTGTGGCTTCCTCAACTAACACAATTTATTCTTTTTCTGTGCAGATCCGAACAAAAGATCGTAAAATATATTCCTACTTGTATATACAAAGTCGTCATCGACTTCGTTATGCCCTACGTCACTACTTGTTTTTTCAATCAATATCTAGAAAAGCATAATTTTCAAATTTTGTTTAGACTTGAACGTTTTTCACAGGCGACTTTTTCAAATATGTTTTTTTTTTAGAGTGCTGCTATTTCCACCCCCTTGTCTTATTTTTCCATCCACCTTATCTTTTCACCCACCATATAAATTTGAAAAAACACAATACTATTTTCTCACCCACCATTATCACTAAAATACCCTTTAACTTAATTCAAACAATTATAAAAAATCAAAAATCAAAAATCAAAATGAACCATCAACCACCGCCCACCACCCCTCCCTCTTCCTCTTTGTTTATCTTTTTTTCTTTCTTTCTCTCTCTCTCTCTAGAAAACAAGGAATATATAAGTTGATTGTGGATCAACCCATAAGTTGACTGGGGTTCAGTTGGACCTGCGATCCATATCCTACCGGTGTTGACCAGGAAGGTAGTGTTGGGTTTGTGATGGCTGGTGGTTTCTGTACAATCTTTTTATTTTTTAGATTTTTTTATTCTTTTAATTTTGAGGAAGATGGAGACCACCCATATAAAAAGATTGAAGGATTGAGATTAAGATTACGTTGTTGATGTTAAGGAAGAAAAGGGCAAATTTTGAAAACGAACAACAGATGTTAAATAAGATTGTTCTTTGTACATGAAAGAGAGATGGAGGAAGGAATTTTTTTTCCCCTTTTTTAAAAAACTAATATATTGTGTTGTGAAAGAAAATTAATTAACTTTATATGAATTTTTAAATATGTTTTTTTCAAGTCCTTTGAAGTAATTTTATAAAAGGATAAATTTATCTTTTAAATTTTGAAAATAAGGTGGATGAGAAAATAGGACAGGTAGGTGGATATCAATATAACACTTCAATTGACGTTGGCAATAACGGAAACGATGACGTCGGTGGTGTATTCATAGAGGTCATTAACACATATAAGCAGTGCTCATATCATACCGCTTCTTGACTTGTGCAGTGCAGCATCTGCTAAGCTTGAGAACCCTTAATTATTAATTAAAGACTTCACACATATGCACAAATAAAATTGTTAAAGTTGAAGCCAACAACCCAATAATACACTCCAATTTCTTTCCATCTGTACGTTAATCTAACATCACATTCTGTCAACCTTGAGAACCCTTAATTATTAATTAAAGACTTCAAGGGCGACTTTTGATGAACTATGCCTGGTGGGCCAGACTTGCCAGTGGCAATATTTGACTGTAATGTGATTGATTATGATTCACATCGGCACTTGCTAAGGATTAAGTAGTAGTGTAGATTAGTCAGACTTCCCACTAGTTATCAGTTTATAATTTTGTATGATATCAAACTTTTTATTTTATTTTTATACAGAAAAACGACCATTATATTAACGGGTCATGCTAGGGAGATCAACTTTTATACAATCTCTCTAATAGAGGTGGAGCCCACCAATATAATGGGTTCCACGCTCTATTAGAGAGATAGTATACAAGTTGGTATGTAAAGTTGGTCTCCCTAGCATTTTCCTATATTAACACATTATGTACAAAGATCATCAACCACTGTGATAAATACTCATAAATGGGTAATACAAATGTCCACAAAGGGGTAATACAAAGATCATCAACCACAGTTATAAATACGTATAAATGTGTAATATAAATGTCCACAAAGGGGTAATACAAATACCCACAAAGGGGTGATATAAATATGAAAGTATAGAAACCACACAGGGTTTATCAAGATTTAGGCCACAAAAAGCTAGATAAATTTCGACATAAAAGCCGCATGCCAGAACAAACCATCATGAATCGCATGGCCCAAATCTACCAATACAACTACAACTTTTAAACTCTCACAAGTATAAAATACGAGTAGAGACTAGGAAACAATCAAACACCCAACTCAAAAGGAGATACAATTATTACAAAATAAGAAAACTGAAAACAAACAACAACCAAAAACCAATGGAGCCACCACCACACTTGCACTCAAATTATCAACAACAATATAAACAAGAACTTGATTAGAACCAAGGATGACATCATCCACATAAAGCAATAATATTTCCACATAATTTCTAGATTTCTTCAGAAAAAGACTAGGGTGAGATTGGGATGCTTTAAAATCAAGAGGAGATATCCAGTAAATTTGGCATTCCAGGCTTGAGGAGCATGTTTCAAACCGTAAAGATTGTTAACGCACATGCAATCATCAAGGCCCCATTTGGTTCATGGGAAAGGAATCTTGGGGATGAGAAATCAATTGATTTCCCATGTTTGGTAAGTCAGGCATGGGAAATCGTTGCCTGACACATGGGGAAGTAGGAGGGAAAGTGAAGCCTTCCTTCCTCCTTGGGTTTTACTTTCCCTTCCCATGGGAAAGTAAGACTAGCATTAAATACACTTTTTTTCTGACTAATTTGTCCTTACTGACAATTCATAATTACAGTTTTTATCCAACAACTATTGATATTCTTTTTTCTTTTTTTTAAAATTCAAATTTCTTAAAATCCCAACAATGTTATATTTCCCCAGATATTTCTCAGCAATGTTCTATTTCCCAGTAACTCTGTTTACACAAGGAAGCCAGAACTTCAACCTCACCCAGGTTTTCACATTCTCATCCGCAGAGCAGTTTCAAACAAGATGGATTTTTCTTCGCAGGTTTTCACGTTCTATTTCCATGTTTATTTTTCTTCTTCCCTTTTTTTCCCCACCTGAGCACCCAAATTTTCATTATATGAATTGACTTGAGTTTTGGGTTTAATAGTTGGATTATTTGATGTCCTTCTACGTTTTCTTATTCTTTTTCTGGGTTTAATATGTATTTTGCTCTAATACACCGTCTGAAATTTTGGTTGAGGTAAGACAAGACGTTGATAGAGGAATTTTTCTTTATTTGGTGTCTGTGGGGTGGTGGATTATGATGCCAATTACCCAAATCACACTAATAAACTATGCTTAATTATGGATTGATGTTTTTACGTTAGTTTTGTTATTTAGGTTTCTTATTGATTGATGGTGTTCTTTTCTTGCTATAATTGATTATGTTATTAATGATATATTATGCAATTATGGTGCGTATAAAATTGTCAAAGAGGAAAAGGACTCTTCTAATGTTGGACTCTATTAGGTGTTTGTCTAATATCATGATCATATTCTACATTATAATGTATATCATTATGGAAATGCATTATAGAAAGCACCTCTTGAGATCAAGACCTAGAAATAATGTGTGAAGTCCTGTATTTTAAAAATTTTTATCATTATGGAAATGCATTATAGAAAGCACCTCTTGAGATCAAGACCTAGAAATAATGTGTGAAGTCCTGTATTTTAAAAAAATTTATATATATATATATTTCATGAAAATAAATATTTTGTTGTCTTGGTAAATGATTATACTTTCATGAATATTATCATTAATAAATATATACTTTGATTAAATATCCAAATATGTTTTAAATATCATTTCACCTCTTGCATGTTAGTGATTACTTGGTGGCTAAGTTTAGAGGGTTGGAGTAACCAACTTTGATTCATATTTGGATAGACTTGTACGTAACTTTTAGCTAAGCAAGGAGCACAATCATCTTGTGTGTTGTCATCAATATAGCTTGATTATGCTAAGCTTTGAACACCTCTTGCTCAAAACTCTTATAGCTGGCAGCATTTGCAATTACTTACACATGCCAATTGACACCACTTACATGAAATGACCGACTTTTCAACTTCTACCTCACCATTAAGCCGACTCTCATTTGCATATAAATAGGAACATTCCCTTAACTTTTTGTTTACAACATGAATAAATAGTAAGTGATAGAACAAGAAAGTGATAGAGAGAAGAAAGAAGAGGAAAAATATTAGAAGAGTTGGTAGAACAAGAAAGACTTTGGAGGAACTCAAGGCGTTGGATTGTAGAGTTATCTCACATTGTAAAAACAATGGAATCAAGGTAGGGGTTTCTTGGGGGCCTTTTACAGAGATTGATTTAATTAAATTTTGTGAACAATATATTATGCATGATATGATTATTTGATTAATATTCTTGTTACAATTGAATGTTATTCTTGGAATGTTTATGTGTTCTTGATTGGTTGAACAATGTTGATACATTGGTGATATTTTGAATAGCTACATTGTTGTGGGATATATAGATAT